>JAPEIX020013134.1:0-12657 GCA_026122405.2 Zoanthus sansibaricus
CACCCCCCGTCCCTTTCCCCTCACCTCTTTCTTTCGTTTTCTGCTATCGCCTCAAAGTAGAAAATCTCGCCAAAAGTCAACGAAAACACTTGCGACTCAGGCTACATTTTCCAGACTAGTAGAATATATATCTGCAAAGATTGAGTTTCGTTTTAAAAATGTACATGTACATAATGAACGCAAATTGCGCGCGCAAGTTTCAGTTACCATGAAGGAAGGTTGTATGTTTTAAAAATTGTATTACAGTATATTGCAGTAAATTATAAAGCAGTATATTACATTTTTGCAATACATTTTATGCTGTTTAATTGTTTTATAAAATAGTTGTACGATTACGTGCTAACAAAACGAAGTCTACTTCTCAACTTACTGAATAGTTTCAAACTCGGATTCGCTCTCTTCACTCATTTTTCAGAGATACAAGAGAGATGAGCTGGAGTCAGCACCAACAACACCAAATGTTGAAAGGATGCCGAAAACAGCCGCTGTAAGTAGTCAAATACTTTTCGTTGCTATGGGTTGCGCAGTTGGTAACAAAAGGTATTAAAGATCTTTACCTCCTAGTCGTGTGTTCAACTGTCCGAGTTTTGAACACTTGCGCAACCTTCAGTTTTTTGCCAAGAAGGCTGACTTAGCTTTCAATCTTTATAACTTCAGTAGTTAGATAACCAGCCGAGCTATAACCTACAATGGTTTAGAGTCCCGTCCAGGGTTGATTGCGCACATTTCAATTGAAAACACAATAAATAATTAAAGTTTTGTATGCTGCGGCTAGCTATTTAAAAGTAGAACCTTCAAAGTAAAATGATATTGAAAAAAGCATCTTTTTTTAAGAACTATTTAGGGCAGACGTGGTGGCGCAGTTGGAAAAAGTTCTACTTGCTAGCCACAAGGTCTAGAATTTGATTTGTGCAAAACTCTTTAAACTTTACTGCAGAGTCACTAAAATTTGGAAGAAAGTAAGTTTTTTATTGTTTTTAAATTTGTATTGATGTATTTATAGAGAAAAAAAACACAATTTCTTGAACATTAAGTTACTTTTACGTCTTTCTATAGAGAAACAAAGGCGCTGATCTTGACTCGGCACCAGCAACTCCGAGAATCAGTGAGAGAACGCCAAAAGCTTTTGTAAGTACTCTTAACGTTCTAAACTAGTTGAAATTACTACAACTAACCTCAAGCAAGCCTTAATGAAAGTGTCAAATTGCAAACTTTCTTAGCTAGTGAATGACTCTTTTAGACTCAGTATTTTTTTTTTACTACTCAAACACTTGAATTAAGATAAGATTCATACATCTATACACATGCACTGCTAAAACTTACAAGACGGACCATCTAATTTTTGAGGGGGGATGGAAGAATCTTTTTTTGAAAACATCAAAAACAACTAGAAAGACAAGAAAAATAAACAATATAGAAAGACAATAGAGATAAACAATGAAGAAAGACAATAGAGATAAACAATATAGACATGACAACAGAGATAAACAATGCAGAAAGACAACTGAGTTGTTTACTGCTTTTAAATTTTTATTGATTTACGTATTTATAGAGAGAAAAAACACGATTTCTTGAATACTGTGTTA
This sequence comes from Zoanthus sansibaricus, assembly GCA_026122405.2. Lineage (NCBI taxonomy): Eukaryota > Metazoa > Cnidaria > Anthozoa > Zoantharia > Zoanthidae > Zoanthus > Zoanthus sansibaricus. The sequence goes on from JAPEIX020013134.1 coordinate 1,587, forward strand.
CTTTTACGTCTTTCTATAGAGAAACAAAGGCGCCGAGCTTGACTCGGCACCAGCAACTCCGAGAATTGAGAGAACGCCCAAATCTTTAGTTGTAAGTACTCTTAGCGTTCTAAGCTAGTTGAACTTATTACCGGCAATTAACCTCAGGCAAGCCTTAATGAAAGTGTCAAATTACAAACTTTCTTAGCTAGTAAATGACCTTTTTAGACTCGGGATTTTTTTTACTACTCAAATACTTGAATTAAGATAAGATTTGTACTTCCACACACCCCTAAAACTTATAAGACGGACCATTTAATTTTTGGGGGAGGATGGAAGAGTTCTTTTTTTGAAACTGAAAAATTTTCTTCCAACCGGCCTTGGCAAAAAAAAAAAAAAAAAATGCGGCGTCTAGCGTACAATTGCGAGAAGAGAAGGATCCTGCAAGCGCTAATGGAAACAATTTAGAAAATTGATCGGAAAGGAAATATTTTACACTGCGCTATTTATACGGAAAAAAGCAGCAATGTTTGTGTGGACTGAATTTTCCAAAAGAATCAAATGGTCTGCCCCTAAACTTCACATGCAATACAACAAACAGAAAGGGATTTCAAATAAAAGTCAACATAAACACAGTACATCACAGCGATTTGGTAGAGGGAGATAGATACAAGAGACCTACCCGTGTCGACAATGTATAGAAAGACATCAGAAGTAAACGATGTAGAAAGGCAACAGAGATAAACAATTATGTAAACCAACTACTTAAGCTTGTTGTATATTGTAAATAGATCATACTGAAGGTGACTTTGAGTCGAAAACGTTCTGTTTTATTAGTCAATATTATTATCAATAATTTTTATCCTTGTTTTTAATATAGAACGACATAAATAAACAATAAATAATACAAGAGAAATAAACAGTCAAACAAGGCGACAGGGAGAACCAGTTAACAACAATACTATCGCGATAAACAATAGAAAGAATACTTTACACACTAAAATCATTTATATTGTTTGAATGTTGCGTCTGTTTCCTTTTCTTATTGCTAAAACAAGAGACCCTTTTCAATCATTCTGAAGGTCATTTTTTTCAACGATTTTTTTTTTAATTTTTTCCCAGGAAAGTAAAAGAGAGAACTCGGGCTGTCATTTGGGAGCCAACGGATGCGAAACAATGGATGGTCTTAAAGCAAAAGATGGTTGGAAAACCACCACCTTCATTTAGGCATTTAAAACATTAAAATTAGGAATCTAATTGAGTTCAGCTTAATTTCGCATTACTATAAAAGCCAACACAAGACGGACAAATTTAAACACACAATCTGACTCGATCTGTTCAGACCAAAGTTATTGTTTGACAGTACCCCCTCTCGGGAACACTGCCCTTTTTTTACTTTGCATATCGTTATAGTTTTCTTTGTTATTTTTCCTTTGTTGCATTCTTTGACTGTACTTTGTATTATTCGTAAACTGAACATTACTTTACTTTGATAATGGTGTCAGCGAGATCGAAACGTCAGTTCTTAGCGTTAGTTTTTTTAGTAAAAAAAATAATTTAAATTAAACGATCAAAACATGCGTACTGCTCTCTGCAAACGTTGTAGCCACAACAAACGTTTTTGCATGGTAAAAATTTCTCCCTTAAACGCTGCAGTAGGTGAACGTAAAAGACACGGCTTACAGAAACTTTTTCTTATTTTCATATTGGAAACAGATCTTTTGTACTCTAAGTTGTCCACTAACTTCAAGCAACTAAACCGAATATTTTACTTAAGATCTAAAATTATTTAATTGTATTTTTTAAACGACAATTAAAAGATTGAACCAAAAAGTAAATAAAAATGAAAAATAGAAACCTGATTATTTATCTTAATTTTTTTCAAAAAATAACCTTCGATACTGGCAAGGTTTAAGCCTTCTCAGCCCTTGATGATGAGCTCAGGCACCCGAGATTTGCCCAAAAATGCCAAAAAAGGCATTATTTTGGCCGTTTTCAACTGAAACCGCTAGTCAGAAAAAAATTTGAAAAACGATACGAGGTGTCACGTGACTAACATTTACGTGTCATCACATATACAGGCAATAATACCCAGTCCCCCAGGTTTTAATTAAGGAAACAATAAGAGTTTTTTTAGGAGAACCCTCCCCCCCAAAAAAACTCTTTTTCATATATTTTTTTAGGTTAAGTCCCACCTTAAATAGCACTCCAGTTGCTGACGAATATATAATTTTGTTGCGACTTTATCGACAGTAATTACGATGGGAACAATTATATGAACACCGGGATAAACTTTAGAAAAAAAGAACTATCGCATGCAACAGCTCGAAATTTAGCATAAATTTTTAACGCAGTGATTGCAACTTTTTAATTGTTGGTTAAAACTTTGTAATTCAACTCTTGAATTACTTAGGATTTATTTTTACGTATAGACTTACTGAATATAATTTGGTGACGTCTTCAATGATGTCAGCGCTTCTCACACAAGGGCCTGGATCGAATTTTCTTCAAAAAACGAGCTAACGTCATGAGATAAAGTTGTAATTACTTGAAAAATTCGGGTTTTAAACAAATATGAGTATCTTTGAATTTACATTTGATTTTTTGTCGGCCCTGGAATAATGGCACAAAATTTAATATTCAGAAAGAATATGTTCATATTCCAAATAGTGTTCCAGTGCAATGCAATGAAATAAATAGTTGTTTTCAACGAGTTTTCAGGATCATGGATAATAATAAAGAAATCGACAGCCCGGCTCTTTATGTGTTATTTGTTAAGAAGAACTCTCTGAAGGTCTTCGTGATTAGTCATTCAGGAATTCCAAAGCTGATTGAATACGGAAATATTTTTGAACTGGAATCATTAAAGTCACATCTCATTGCAAAACAACGAGATAAATCTAATGTTAAGATTCACATAAACTGCCAGAAAAATGTGAGAAACGGTATAAGAAAAAGGAAAGCTAATCCTGAAATAATAATGAAAATAATATTAAAAAATCTAAAAAGATTACACGATCATCTATTGACTCTATTAACTGGAAAAAGCACTGTTTCTTCTGTGGTAATGGATGTAAAGAAGACCTTAAAACCCCGGTAGAAGACCGATTTTTAAAGAAAAGCTTTACACTACAGAAAAACAATCTTGGAAATCTCTAATGCCAAAAAAGAAGATTCATGGGCTGAAGAACTCAAGTGAAAGTTGATCTTGTACAAGAAGAAGCACAATATCACGATGATTGTAGAGTGAGATTTACAGTAAGTTCAAAATCAAACACATCAAGATTGAAAGGAAGACCTCAGAACTCTGTACAAAAGCAACATTTTTAAAGGTTACGTGATTGGCTGAAAATGGAAGGTGAAGTTTATTCACCAGTAGAATTGCATGAAAAAATGAAAGAAATTGCACAGTCTGATGATATCTACTAAAGCATGTCGACAAAAGCGCAGGAACACCTTCGTAGAATTGGCGAAACATCGGCTAGTATTCAAGTCACAGAAAGCGCAAAAGTTACTTGCAGCAGAGAAGCGTTTTAACAAACATAGGCAACAAAGATAGGCTGATTTATTGCTCTGTACTCGTTTAGTGAGGGAAAATGTTTTTGCAACCCAAAATCGTGGACACGCCGACATCTCATTCGTGAAAACAGCTCTAGAGTACACAGAAACTGTTAGATACAGTACGTTGCTGTGATGGCTGAAGATACAGATAATTTGGTCCTGGTGATCAGCCATTGGAGAGATGACATGGGAGAATTGTTTTTTGGTACAAAGAAAAAGGAAAAGAAGAGACGATATTCAAAACTGCAGTACAGGAACATGCGTGACCTATCTACACAACGTCTTCAGGAAACTCTTCTGTTTGCTCATGCTTGGAGCGGTTATGACACAGCTTCAGCTATAAATCAAAAAGGTAACTTTTTTATGCAAACACCTCAGTATAACATTAACTGATTAGCTCTTTATCTGAGATGTATTTTTCGCTTTTACGATTCTTTTAAGTGCTAATTAAAAAAACGTGTACCTTATCTACCAGCCTTGCGTATGTAGGAAAAGAACGGAGAACGATAAAAGGCTACAAGCCCTTTGGGTCTGTAGATGCTTGTGTTGAGCAATCTAGCAGGGGAATCAGGTTGGAGTAGTGATCATCAGCCGCGCCTCCCATCTCTACGACCCGGGACCAGATTTGCACGTGAGCTCAGATTTGTTGATCTCAATCTGATTCTGAGGGGTTTTCTCCGGGTGGTACCCCGGTTTTCCTCCTTCTGCAGATTCGGCTTTCACGCTAAGATCTGTGCCGTCGAGCGATTAATTAGAAGCGTGCTGCATCACACGTCGCTCAACAACTTTAATAAAATTCACGCAATTTTAGAACCAACATATTGACTTTCAAGGCCTATAACTCCCAAACTATTGGAGCTAGAAGATTGAGATTTAACATGAAGGTAGTCCAAACATTTATCTGAACTTGGGTCAGGGTCATTTGGATGGGACCATTCCATGGGAAAAAGTGCCCAACTTACCCCTTCAAGACCCGAAGAAGTTATCGAAGACCAGCATCTGCCAGAAGGCCCCAAAAAGACCCATCGGTCTTGTATTTTGGGGGGAATAGTACGACATAGCACAAAACAACTCTTACCCTATTTGCCCCTAAGTTTTCAGATGGTATGCAACATGTACACACTGCGTAACTACAGTATTTTTCATTTTGCTATGTTTTCATGTAGTTGTTGTATTTTATATAAAATCTCCAGGTTTCTGGGTTCTGGGAGTTGACTGCTAATAGCGTGGGCTCAAAATTGATTTAAAAATACCAGCTGAACCTGAAAGGGTTGACTTGTTTTTTTTGAAGGTGAAAGTGGTGCTGGCAAAACAGAGTCTACAAAGTACATTTTGAGGTGGGACGTAATCTCCTAATTACATTACTGAGTGTACAGTTCTAAAAATGAAAGGTTTTGTTAAACATTTAAGAATAAAAACATAACGTTTCGGTGACAACATGTCACCATTATCTAGAATGTTCAAACAAACTTCTACTTTATAGCTTAAAGATATTCTTAATCACTCAAAAAAAAAACAGGGCTTCAAGAAAAGCAGCAGGGTGCTGGAAAAAAATGACAGGGCAGGGTACCCTATTGTGCATTTTGCACTCATTAGAACATTGATATGCTCTGTTAAGATATATAAAAAATATTGAAAATAGTGATTTACAGTAGTTTGCAGTGTTTCAAAGTTCAAAATTACTATGATTTGAGAATACTTTTCTGAATAAATTCTAAGAAATATAAAAGAAATAGCTTTCAATTAATTTGTTTTGATCAACAGATATTTGACAGAGTCATGGGGCTCTGGCGACCAGGGAAAGATAGAGCAAAGGATTTTAGAAGGTATGGTTTCTTCAACATTGATTTTGATTTCCTAATTAAAAGTATTTGATCAGGATCAAAGAATCAAGTTGATTGAAGTTATGTTTTGACAGTTGGTGAATTGATGAAACTTGTTGGTTTAAAATACTATAGGGCTTTTGGATTAAGTAAAATTTTTTTCTATCTGTTTGTCTGTATGTATGTAAAACTATGTACATGTATGTACATGTAATATTTATGTATGTATGTGTGTGTTTGTATTTATTTGTGTATGTATGTTCTATGTACAAGTATGTTTATATTGTATGTTTGTATGAATGTATGTATTATTCTACATATTCAGGCTGTTTACATATCTACCTATCTTTCTATCTGTCTGTCTGTCTGTCTGGCACTAGTTAGCTGAAATTACATCTTTGTTCAGTTTTCATGTGATTGTTTTGGCATTTTCTCTTTACCTCTATAAAACCGTCAACATTGATTATAGTAAAGCTTTTTTTTGTGTGTGTCTTGTTAACAGCTAACCCCCTACTTGAATCTTTTGGCAATGCCAAGACAGTGAGAAATATCAATAGTAGTCGGTTTGGCAAGTACGTTGAAGTGCATTTCAGTGAGAAGGTATGATCATTTCCATATGATAACAAGTATGCGTAATTGAGTACAGTAAGTGAAAGCTTAATACTTGTGGGATGTTGCTTGATAAAGATTAAGTATTCATTGAGTAGCTACATATTAAATAAAGCCTCAGCGTTTGCAGTTATTAACTCTTAAATCTACTGAAAATAATTACTTACTTACTTATCCTCTTCTTCCCCGGTGGGAAATAAGGCTGCGACACGGTGACGCCATGTTTACTTGTCGTCGTTGTCGTAGTTTCCGTAACTTACTTCTTTTTTATGAGGTAGGGTAGTTGGCCCCACGCTCAACCCCCAACCTGGAGGACCAGGGGATCACTCTTCGTCTGGCCCCTACCTTTCGACCTGTTCGGCATGGGTAACCCTACCAGGAGTTTAAAAACTCCCGCCGACATAGCTCTAGAGGTCACTGGGACACGCAAACCACCCCACCACGATAAGGTGGTGACTCCACTTTACCCCTGATGAAAATGGTAGCCAGAGCCGAAACGTTAGGTCTTAAAATAGTTAGTAGATAGATTTATTGAAAGTCATAGAGTTTTTAATCCAGAGTAATTCATGTATCTTGACAATATAAAATGTAGATGAATATTTATTGTTTATCCAATGAATTTCACAATCATCATTATCTTTCAAACTAAGCCACATCATCATCATTGCTATTATGTCAACGCTGTTGTTTTGTTGGTAGTCGAAAAGGTGCTCACGAGTCTTTTTCACCAATCACATGTTTTTGTAGTATTAAATTTGCCAACAACTCGTGTATAACAGCTCTCCAGGTTCCTCTCCACAGAAGCGCAGTGTTCTACGAACAGGCGCTCAAAATATAGACCGAGAAATCCCGCTGTCACTGCTCCGCTAACGGACGCAACAGTTGTAAAGGCGCGGCAGAATTCCTTTACACGAGGCTCTTTGTTTTCTCCCACAACAGAGAAAGTACTGGTGTAGAGTATCCCACCCAAGATCCCCTGGAGCAGTAGAAGACCCCCCACCATCCAGGTTGAAGGCGGTGAACGATACCAAGTTACGGTGGACAAGAAGACCAAGATTGACACAAGAGTTAAAGTGACTATCCACGTGGGTCTGATGAGGAAATTCGATCCCAGGTTGACAAGTGAAGCTATCAGGCGATATGACCGCGATATGAAATTTCCCAGCAAGAAGGCAAACGTATAAAACTGATACAGATCTCGAGGATGGAACAAAGAATTCGGAAAGGCCATTGTTGTTACAACTGACTGCGAAACCAGCCACTGGCTGAAGACACCAATATATAATGGAACGACATACCTAAGCGTGCCTTTCATTGCCATCAGTTTCTCGGAACACAAGAGCACTGGAACGGGTTCATGATCTTTTTCCAAGAGGGGGGTGTTAAGGGTGACGTGTCGTTGAAGTCGCTTTTTATCCAGAAGAAAACCGTAAATAAGTAGTAATGAAACGGGCGCTGTGACCTCTGTTAGAAGTGTGGTCTTTGGCAAGACGCAAGCCCAACTTGTTAATACTGTGGAGGATACATGCAAATTTGATTCACTTTATAGATAGTTCAAGCGTCACATTTCTGTGGTCATAGACAAAAGTAGTATAAGGTATTATGCCTTCTGATATTTAAAAAATAAAACATGTTACTATAAACCTACTAACAGGCTAACATGCATGCCGCATTGTGATTTAGCCAATCTATTAATTGTGATAGCTAGCCTAATAGTTGAAAAAAGATGACGGATTAAAATAGTAATGAACCACATTTTGCTATAATATCAAAAGATTTTATCGATAATTCAATTTGTACATCCTTTTTTGACCCAGCAGTTGCTAGATTTATGTTATCATGTGTTGTTCGATCGCCCTATGCGAGTGAAGCTGCCTGAAGCACCTCAGTGCAATAAAGACCCAGCGCAAATACTACATCGAGACGCACTGTCAAAAGAGAAGATGAAGGAATATGCGGACCGCAAGTTATATGTTGCACCTAGCAACGTCAAGGACAAAGACATTGTTCTAGTAAAGCGCGACCCATCACGCAAATCATCGGGCACACCGTACGACCCGAAACCTTATCAAGTGACTGAAAAGAAAGGGAGCATAATTAGGGCAGTGCGAGATGGACACGAGATTACTCGGAACTCATCTTACTTCAAAAAGCTAGTGGGGGTATGACATAGCAGCATAGGGTACGATGTAGTAGCATGGGGTACGATATAGCAGCATACGGTACGATATAGCAGCATGCGGTATGACATAGCAGCATAGGGTACGATGTAGTAGCATGGGGTACGATGTAGTAGCATGGGGTACGATATAGCAGCATGCGGTACAATATAGCAGCATACGGTACGATACAACAGCATACTGTATGATATTATGCATAACACATTACAATACATCCCAATTACATTTTTGCCCAGAATGCCCCTCCATAACCAGTGACCAAACCATGCTTTTCACATTGTCCGGCAGAATGCAAGAAAGTTGCCATTGATTTATGACATTTAGACTTAAAAACAGTTGCATACGACATCAAAAAATGCATCACAATACCGTTTGTTTCACTATCAGTATAATCTTTATCAGCTCCTCAAATCGTTTCTACAGGATAGAGAAATAAATTGTCGATCTTATAAATAATATTAACCAGTATAACTGTAAGAATTAAGTTCGCTTCAATGTCTAGTATTTTGACCCAGCTATTTTTAAAATTGTATTCTAATTCAAGAACTTTAAGAGCGGCTGTCTGTAAAAACTGAGAGTCTCAATTCAGTTATAAAAATTCGAATTTTTTTAAGTCGCTAAAAGAACCCACTTAGTGAACTCATTTTAGGAAAAATATTAAAAAGTTCCTGCGATTTTTTTTTCCGGGCGACAGTTTCAAAAATCGAAATTACTGCCTGAGAGTCAATTTCTACCAGCTGAAAAGGCCGTTTCTATGAGTGAATTTAAAGAAGCGCTGAGAGCTCATATGAAAACGTATGAAGTTCATATTTCGCACAAGCATTGTAATATATTTTAACTGTAAAATTTGAAGGTTTCTTATGTCAGGTTTAAAAAACATTTATTTTTTCTGCATTTACAATTAATAATAGTTTTGAGTCTCTGAGAAAGAGAAAAAATTGACAAAGTTTGATGGAAAAAAAACATGCCTGGTACCTAATTTTTACAAATAAAAATGATTTATATAGAAGCCTAGCTATTCAAGTTTATATCAGAAAAGTTTTGACCCTGGAATGTAAATGCCTTTTCGTTGAGAAAAAAAATGTAGTGCGCTGTAAGCGAGATTTATCAAGTGTAAATTTCATTATTCATCACGTAATCAACTTGCCAATCGTAAAGTCACAGGCAATTCAAATATTTTTTTGCTACTTATTTTTGTATTTAATGCTTTAGAAGTATGATATTACTTTAATACAAAATTTACAATAAATATTTTGAGCTTTTCCAGTTTACTTTTCCAGTAAACTTCAACTCTCTTGTTATATCATAAACGAAAATTCTAGATTACATTGGAAACAAAACCCATGCTGTCCAGTTCACGCAGTTTCTCACTTGAAATGAAAAAAAAAACGATAAACAAAAGGAATAAATGATATATTAGGACAGAAAGTTAATATACATTAATCAAGTTGCCGAACAACATTCGTTTTTGTTATAACCAAACAATCTGGCCATGGCGTGACGAGAGCAACAGGAATGTCTGCTTTTCACGCCTTTCTTCAATCTTACAGTAACAAGTTAAATATTGACAGGCTGACATTCTCCTGAATGTGATGAAATGTTGAAACCTTACAGAGACACTTGTAAATATGGCATGTATTTATTATTCGCTTTTAAAATCTCCAAGCAATTGTGGTATTAGTAAAGAATATCTAAATTATGTTGCGTTCTTAATGCTGGAGGATAGATAAAGGGATATCACATGACATCTATGTCTGAAAATGGTTTTAATCTGAAAGTTGTATTGTAGAAACTAAGGGGTGTTTCTAAAAAGAGTAACGTAATAACGAGTAACAAGAAAACAAGTAACGGAAAAAATTCACATCGCAAGACTAAAAAATAGAATTAACATGAGTAAAAATTGGAAAAAATCGAGCACACGGTATAACTAATTAGTTTTGCCTTTTTTCAGCAACTTGTCTCACAATGGCATTGCAAGACAAGTTGCAAGGAAAATTGCATAGTGTAACAGTGCCTTTAAATTATGTTAAGCCTGTTTAATGTTAAATTGATGTATAAAAATACAAAAATGACGCAGCAGCCTCTTACCGTTTACCTCCTATATAACAGTTCCAGCAAACGTCTGACTAGCTACACAGGAGTAACCCACTGGGCAACTCTTCAATAATAAGTGTTGTCCACCTCGAGAAAGCTCCACGCTCAACATTCAAGTTAACTTAAACATTTACCATTACTAAAATATCTTATTCTGTTGCGCCTCTCTTTATATCAGGCCATACCCAATTATTTTCATGTTTACAGTTGTTTTTCGAAAAATATAGGATCGGCTTTTTAGTCTTTTGCGTTCATAATATTTACGATATGTCTCTTTTTTAACATATAGTTTGTTTTCTATATCGGAAATTTATTGCTTTGCAGCATAAATGTTGACGGCAGAAATTACATAAATTATGGCACTATCGACCTTGTCTTTCGTGTGCAGAAAAAGCACTGCTGTTCAACTGAAAAAACTGAAGTAATCATCAATTACGTATTCCGTTTCAAGAACTTTTGGAAAACAGGATTTTTTAATAAACTTAATGTATCGGCCAAATACCAGGCAGGGGTGGCATGCACAGCGTTTTTGGCCCTGGGGAGATAAGAAGATTAATTAAATATTGTGGTCAAGAAATCCTTTTTTTATTGAAGAAGCTTAAATTTTACCGTAAATATAGCTCTTACTGAATTACATTATAGGAAAATACGAAGAGCTTTTCTCATGAAACAAAACTAAAAACGTTATTTTTGAAAATATTGGGGGGAGGGGCTTCAAACCCCCTCCCCCCTCCCCCTTCCCATTCCGGTTGTGCCGTCCCTGCTGGGCTGGCGGTCAAAGCATCAGGAGCATACTGAAACCAGCAGACTTCATATTGGCTTAAA
>JAPEIX020013199.1:0-12656 GCA_026122405.2 Zoanthus sansibaricus
AAAATTTTGCAACATTGAATTGGGGGAGGGGGGAGGGGGTACTATTTAAAGAAAAATTAATGAAGTGGCCCAAACATTTTGTCCAGGATTGTAGTTTTTTTTATCTATATGAGGAAAAAAAGTACAACGTAAAAATGACCGCAGAAATATAGAGCGATGTTAACCGAATATTCTATAGGGGCGGTGTTTATGATGAAGTGGTAAAGTGTCTGCCAGCCCAAGATCCCTACAGTCGCCCCTTGTCTCTGCCGAGATTTGAACGTTTGTGCAATCTTTTTTATCACCAATCTGACTAAGCTTTCCATCTTTACCAGGTCCCGATAAATATAGTATACTGGTCAGCATCTACACAATCTAACCTGTGTTGGATTAATGTACGGCCCAATATTTCATTACCTGTAAGTGTCAGCAAACGCTTCAAAAGCTGGTTTTCCGTTAGAACTTCGTTCAACAGATCTCAAAATTGCACCAACAGAAAAAACCCTAAACAAGATATTGGTCACGATGTTAATAACAGTATATTAAAACTGAAATTACTATTAAAGGGAATACCAAAAAAACGACGTCGAACAAAAATAACAAGAATCTATTTGATATAGGAAAAGTTGTCCATAGCATGCAGTATTTTTCTCGGAAAATCTAAGAATACTAGGCTTTCTTTTTGTCGTGTTCTAGGTAACCTCATAAAAATTCCATAGAAACAATTATATTGTTTCTTTGATGTGCAAAACTTTAAACAACTTTATTTATCACACAAAAAATGTCAAAAATATCTAAAAGCTTATTGTGAAACTGTTCCCAATGAACGTAGGCCTAAAAAACTGATAATTTTATTACTCTCGTAGTTAAGTAAATTTTCTACTGTAAAAAAATCATTCTGCTAGTGAAAATCTCCACGATGTCTACTCAATTGTTGATACTGGGAAAAAGTAACCGTTTTCTTCAGTCATCGACACAGCATTGTTCCATGAGGAAGGAGTCAATATATTACTTTGAGTAATGAAAACATTTGTTAATCGTCTTAAAATTGTACAACTATGTATGATTGGTACCTAAAGGAGTTAGACGAAACGCACAGGAGAATGACTGAAAAAAGTTTTACAACATTTGTACGCAAAGTGCTCCTAACTAATGTACAGTTTAAAGCTATGAATTATTTAAAAAAAACAGCTTTAATATTATTGACATTTTCTGCGCAGGGCATTTAAGAAACAGAAACCGGTTAAACAGGAATTTATGAAGACCCATAATTTAAGTATGCATTCGGCAAATGAGAAGTTCTACCTTTGAATAAGCAGCTAAATTTTTTGACTAGCGCAGTCGAATTTTCTACACAAATCCCACTTAATGCATGAGAAATGCGACGTTTGAACCAGGAGCACTTCTTAGAAGTGGCTTCTAGACTGGATCGTGAAGTTTTTCATAGTACAAAAACACAAAGGTTCATAAATATGATTCAAGGCATTTTATACTAAGGTATTTTTTTGAAAAGCAAGGAGTAAAGAATGAAATGCCATGCGGATACTGCAACAAACCCAAAGACAAACAAGTATTGATTGACTAAAGAATCAAAATAAATTTTTGGCAAAAATTATCTGGTAAACGTTCTTGGTCAGCTTCTTACACTACAGCATATGAAGTAAAAAAAAACATTGCAGAAAATCAGAGGTTACGATACTGTCATTACGTGATAAAATATTTGAGATATTAAAGTTTCTAAAAAAGGCCAAAGGGTGTCCCAAAAGACTGGTGACGAATATGGCTTTGATGACGTAGCCAGTGGTTGCAACTGGCTGGGAAAAGGGTTTGTTTATTCTTGTCTGCCTTGTTGAAAAGTGATAAATGTCTGATAAAGAAAACATTCTATTCTTTACCAAGTCCCTTTCGGTTTGAAGCTCTCTTTGCTTTCTTCTCCACCATGACATTTGAAAACTCAGACCACTGCCTACGTCATATCCATTGTTTAACGAGCGTGAAATGGAGACACCTTGATGCGCCGTTTCCACGATTTTAAACCGGCATAATAATACATAGAAGCGATTTTGCACGTTTTATCAACAATTAGAGCTCAAGGGGAAATGGAATACGAGTCAATAGCTATTCAAAATTCGTAGTCCATGAGGCCGAGAGATCTAACTGTTTTAGTATAAACCTAATAGCTCTTCAAAAAATGATGTACAAATTAAATTATCGATGGAATCCTCATATATTATAGCAAAACAGGGTTCATTACAATTTTGATTCACCATCTTTTCTCTACTAGTAGGCAATCACAAATAGACCTCTAGTAGAGTAGCTAGTCAGAATGCAGGATGCGTGTTAGACCCTTAGTAGGTTTATACTAAAACTGGATAGTTCGGGTATTGAGAACTTAAATCAACATTTGAGCCAAACTTGTTTTTTAGTTTATATGCATTTAAAAACATTTCAACCTAAAGTTGAGTAAATATCCTTCTCTTTTTGTTCATAAAAAAACTCCGATTGTAGCTCTTAGTCCCGTAAACTTTGATAAACCAATGAGACATTCTTTAACTGTAGTATCCATAGTCACCTGGTAGGCAATGGTTTATAGCAATGACACTGAAGAATCCTAGGAAAGGGGACAATAAATAGAAAAGATTTCTTACTTGGGTGCCCTAATCTTGATGATAAGCTCAACAGTCTCAGCTGAAGAAGCAGGCGTCAACTCCAAATGATAAACTGGATTTTTACTATGTGATGGATAGTTTGGGCATCCACCCGCCGTCTCCTTTGTCCACTGGGCTGTGATCTGGAAGAAGGTGATGTAATGGAAAGCTTTAAGAATATAATATATTTTTGTATCACCCTGATTTGTAATAAAGAACAGGATTTGTCATATCAACGGGGTTTGTAATAAAAATCAACCTGATTTGTAACAGGATTTGAATATAAATAAACCTAATGTGTAATAAGCACAGGATTTGTAATAAAATCAACCTAATGTGTAATAAGAAAAGGATATATGTAATAAAAATCAATCTAATGTATAATAACTGGATGTGCAATAAAATCAACCAAATAAGTAATAAAACAACTAACCAGATTTGTAATGAGCTTTCAACCAGATTTGTAATTACAACTTATTAACAATTATGGAGTGTTTGGATGTCCAAAAAGATAAAGATCGAAAAAGTTTAGGGAAGAGGTGCGGAGAATATATTCTACGTATCTACCAAAACATACATATTTATGTCATAACCTCTGACATTCAAATCATTTACTCACTCAAAAACAACGATTTAAAACTAGAAACATTGTCAATGACCAAGGTCCTTAAGGTGTGCTCAAGATTCAGTTGTATTGTTCTGTTACCTAAGGTTAATTTTATTAAAAATCCTGTTGTTATTACAAATCATGTTATTTATTACAAATTAGGTGATAAACATACTCCTATACAGCGCAATATGTTCAGCCATTTTAATTATTCACATTGTTCGCCGTTGCAAATTCTCCTTATGTAACCGTCGTTGCCATTTGAAAATGTCGATGTCATATTACGTCACGGTCGATGCCATACTACGTAACAGTCGATGCCATACTACGTAACAGTCGATGCCATACTACGTAACAGTCGATGCCATATTACGTAACAGTCGATGCCATACTACGTAACAGTGATGCCATCGGCTGTCACTGATACCATTGACTGTTTCAAATGGCAACGACAGTTTACGAAAGGGGAAAAAGAGGAAGCCTCGCTCTCTCCAGTACCATTTTCATATACATTTCCTCAGAAAAATATTGGAGTACTCTTAAGTTTGAGTTTTGAACTTATACCTTCTAACTAATGTTAACCTGTTCTTTCCATTTCTGAATATTATTTTATCATATCAAATTAATTTAAGGTGGGTGTGGTCATGTGACCGCTAACTGCAAAGGGCCTACGATCTACTAACCTCTTTCTCCATTATGTAGGGGTTTGGCACTGGTGCCAGTCTGAACTCCGAGGAGGAAAAAATCTACAGAGGAAACAAAGTATAGAGAGCTAGATCAATTAGAACCAAACATTCCCAATGTAGGGACTAGGGGTTTGGCACTAGTGCCAGTCTAAACTCCGAAAGAAAACCCAATAGAACAAACGAAGCAGTGAGCTAAATCAATTAGAGCCAAACTTTTCCAAATCTTTCAATGAACAAAGTAATAGCATGGATCACTTAGACACCTTCAGTTTTACTTTCAGCAAAACTATGAGAAAATTGAGCTTCGATTTCTTCCTTAATTAATCTTGATGTGAGACACATTAATAACTCTTTCTGACTCTGCCCATGAAATGTTCAGGAAAGTTTAAAGCTCCAAACCCTTAACTTTAATACAAATACTTCTGGCCAAACCAGAAGATTTGCCACATTCAATTTTTAGCTTTGTGAAAAATAGGGCCTAAAATTAAAAAATGTCCTAGTACTGCATAGCTGTGATGTTAATTGCCATCGCTATCATATGCTCATCCACACGGTACGATATGAAACAAAAAATTGCATCACTCCGCGCTACGCCTTAACAGCACATCTAGAATACTTTTCTCACCTTAAGAGTGTAGTTAATTGTGTTGGTCTTTTCATATTGCGATACAACTAGGGTAAAACGACTTGTTCCTTTTAAGTTATTCATCTTTGCCAAATAGAAAGGGCTGTTGATCTTCGTTCCTTCTAAGTATGGATTTTCTGTTGGAGGAAAATAAATGTTTTAAAAGTCAAAAGTGGTAATATACAATAGATTATTATTTTATCAACAACTTAGTTATTCTTTGTGTAAAGAACATCCACAGCCTTTTTTATATTGATTGTCACAAAGCTTAAATTCCACGCAAACTTATATTTTTTTAATTGTGACAGGCTTGTCTATAGTGCCATTCTAAACACTTGACAAACTTAACAGCAATATACGAGGGGAATCTGACACTGTAGCGATGACCCGCCACAATTTAAAATGGCATGCAGCGTGCGGGAAATTCAAACTTTGAAATGAAAACTAAAAATTGCTTGGATGAGCTACATCTAAAGAATAATCAATGGTATCTGTTGCTACGGATCCAAGGTAAAGAAAAGCAATTCTGTTTGCAGTTATTGTCGATCAATTCAAGCTAATATTATTGAGCTGTGGCTTCTTACTAGAGTAAAATCAATGGCATCATATGAATACTGTGCGCTTTTGTTGTATTCCTACAAAAAAAAAGTGAGATAGTCTTTGTAAATCAATAAATATTGAATCTGTAGATCTCGTGCCATAACATGCTGTCTTGGTATTACACGAAAACAAGACTAGTTATGGCCAAGCCTTTTTTATTTTCAGTTCAAGCTTATCTGTATGTGCTTTCAAACTACTTGTAGTAAAGTAAATACACATGAAAGGTGAACTTTTAGTTCCGGCGTATTGTAATTGGTTTACATTTGACTGAATTTGATCATGAGAGCGCATCATGGGATCAGAAGTGGAATCTAAACACAATAGATTCTTCTTTCCTTTTCCAACCTCACCCCTTTCCCTTCCTCCCCCCAAAAAAGAAATTAGAAGAACTGGCTCGCAGCCCATTAAATACCTGGATAATATACTCTATTTCCATCGGATTTGTACACGTGTACTGTGATGAACTCTTTGTTCTCTGCAAAATCTTCCTACAATCAGTAAATACGTCAGTAAATACAAGAAAGATGAATACAATCTAGTTGAAAGTAAAGTAAGAGGTTATGATATGAACTGTTTCTTGTTTGTTAAGCGTGAAAAAGTGAAAAATCCTGGTATAGCGTAGTGAGTATCGAATGTAACAAAAAGACTATGCACCTTGTTTTTTTGTTGAAAAATAACGAAAAAACAACTTCTAGTAGCTACGAAACGTCTATGGAACAGCAGAGCGTGGTGCACAAATTACAGGATCTCTGAAAATACTGTACTTTAATTCAGTAAGATTTAACGCCAACGTAAAAAGAGTGTTAAACAACAGTGTTATATTTGATTTTATTCTATATATAAACATATTCTAGGTGACTCTCATGAACTACTTCTCTGGTGCATTTAACAATCTGTCTTGAAAGAAACACTCACTTACGGTACCTTCTGAGTAATGTGTCTGGTTAGCAGTATCCAAACTACAGAGGCACGATCAGAAGCATTCACCTCCAGTCGATATTGAGGATTGTTACCTTTAAACAACATAACTCCACATCAAATCTTTTAAAACCCACTCGGGCCTTTCATTTCAATATTAAGATAAAAGGAACCAAGGAAGGGTTAGCATTATCGCTATCTTTGACTTCGTGATGGAGCGTTATTGGGAGCTCTGTGGGATTTCCATGCTAAAAGAACATCCAAATGACTGCGAACAGGCCATTTTAATTTTATTCCAAATCTGATTTTGCTTTACAACCTTACCGGGTAGACATATAGAACAACAGCTTCTGCTTGGAGCTAAACTGGAGAGTGTTCACATCGGCTTAACATTACAGAAACTAGAAATATTGGCCGGTTCCAATAAGCCTCTAGACTTGAAAATACCACGTGGAATGAACAAAAAAGATCCATACCAATCATATATGCATCCTTCTTTGGCCCTTCTTTCGCTTTCCAGGTTCTAAAATACCAAAGATATTAAACAACAAATTAAAAATAAATCATATATTCCTAAAATGAAAATTAATACCACTTATGAATATAGTACATTAAGAAACAACATTAATAAATCGATATTCACAAAAACAATTAAAAACGATAAAAACTAAATGAGTGAGTGCTTTTGCAGATTAATAATTTATATAGGTAAGGATATATCAACAAAATAATGAATAAACACAGAATTAACGAACTAAATGGAAAATATACATACGCGTGGTAACTGTACTTGTATCTAAACAGCTTGGGATTCCAGTTCAAATAAATGACATCATAGAAATGCAAAACGCTCTCCCAGTTGATCCAGAAGACTCCTGGAAAGGACAGCGACCATTATTTCAATTCAATTCAATCCAATTCTGATCCGGGTTTATTCCCGTAAACAGGAATGGCCGGATTTACCCCAATTTGGTAGCTATCTCTCCAACTCCCACTCTCCATCTCACTCAATTCATGGCATCCTTTTTCTTCAAACCAACACTTTTGCTCTTCTTCCTCAATTGTGTCTTCCATGTCTTCTTTGGTCGTCCTCGCTTCCTCTTGCCCTTCACTTCAAACGCTTTTCTTAAAACATGCCTATTATCCCTTCTCAATACATGCCCGTACCATATCACTCCATTCGTCTTTGCCATCTGAACCACTGTTTGCTTCAATCCCAACATCTCCATTAGGTGCTCTGTCCTCTTTTTGTCTACACATTGCTCTCTCGGTCCTCATAATTGCCATCTCATTTTCCCTCAAACACCTCACTCCCAATGAAATCATGGTAAAATGATTATAAAAACCTTGATAAATGATAAAAGTTGAAAGAGATATGTAGTTCCTTGACCTCGATTTCCAGCAAACTGCAATCAAACTGCGTTGAATATTTTCTTCAATCGGGAAAACTAATTCACGGTACCGGTAAAGCACAATTAGATAATCTAGTGTTTTTTAACCTTTGGTTTTGGTTTAAAACCTTCTGCTTTTTATGATGAACTGTAGGAACACCTAATTTAGAAAAATTAAGTATTGAGAATATAAATTAAATTTTATCACAAGTATCAATTGCTCTTAAAACAAAATGTCTGTAATCTGATTGGGTGTGAGCATTGTTATTTCAGCATAATTTTAGATACCTACAGTAAATGTTAAACTTTTATAGCGAAAAAATATCCAGATTAGCCTTAATGGATCATGAATCGTACCGTCATTCTTATCTTACCGTTGTCAAACTGTAATGCACTTTTTCTGTCATAGTTAAGGGCTCTTTGAAGTTCTGGAGTCCAGTTTTCAACGTCGTTCTCTGAAAAATTCCCCTATAACCAATAAAAAGATTTAAGACTAGTTATTTCTTATAGAAAGTGGGTGCTACAAGTACACTATTTTGTTATAGTGACAATATTGCCCTATTTTCGGCATTTTTTAAGTGTAGTTGAATTCGAACTGCTGATCACATGAATCACGTCTACCGAAATGCTAGTGACATCCTTGACTCAACTCTCAATACTGTATGAACTTAAACCGCTGATCGTACGTATCGCATGTTTGTTGCTATTGACATCCGAAGATTAACACTGTGTTCTGAATAGGAGGCTACTCGCTTCGCTCACAACAAAAAGGGAAATAAGACAAAGAGCTTTCCTCAACAAAACCTCAATTTTTCATGATCAAAATTAACTTTTCAAAACGTTCCAGGTTTGTATGAACCGGATGAGCCTGGACTAAAGGAAAACCCTGCACACAAACCTTCCATCGCAAATGACTCCAGGGATTCTTTAGTTGCAACAGTCGTTTACCCTGCAGACAAAACGGAGAGTTTACAGTTGCACTAAACCACAAAAATCTTGTGTCAATAACAAAGATTTAGTAAGCTGCTTGTAAAGTAAGTACAATCTTTCTTTACTTTAGTGTTAATGAACTACAGCGTTTTAAAATAAATTGATGCTGTCTCTGATTAATTAAAAATAAACAAAAAATCCTTGGTTATTCTCTTTCCCGCGAAAAAGGACCAGGTATTAAATACATAACTGACTGGAGCATACGTTTCAAGTACGTTTGGTTTTCACATTCACTGACAGTGAAAATGACTAAAATCTTCCTGGAGAGACAAAAATGGAGTCATCTGCCTTGCCAAAAAAAATTAAAAGCAGATTAAACTGTCCGTTCTCATTCTCAAAGTTGTGATGCAAAAATCAAAAAGCATTTCACTTTCACCAAGGAAACATAGTTATATGGATAGTACTAAGCGAGAGGAGAGATAGAACGGGAACTTTAAATGAGTGGTTCATCTCCATCAAATGAGTACCTGGACTTTCCTTATGTCCAGCACTGCATACGCGTGTGTAGGCACTAGGCCCGCTCTTTCTGCATCCCCATCAGACATGTAACCTGTTGCCACAGTGATAAGACAATCACCTGCACGAGAGACATTTGTTAAAACGTTTTAGTAATAAGAATGGATAGTACCAAAAATTTGTTGCAAATAATTCAGCTGTTCACAATTAACTAATAATCACCTTGTCTCAATCCTGTCAATAAGCGCTCAAACTGCAAAGCTTCCTGAAACTCAGGGCTGTCACGCTTAACAGAAATCCTCTCTGGAATCCAACCAGTCAGTGCGTGTAGATCAATGCTCTGTCAAGAGTAAAATAAAATTAACCTTAGTGAAACAATTATCTTATGACACAATGAAACAAAGGAGAATGTGATCCTTTTTTAAAACATCTCCCTTTAACCTTCCAGACAAAGTTATATTAATTTGAAGATTTCAGAAACTAATCTTGCCATCCACTCTGCACATGGACAGCTGTGAGAGTGTTGCCTATTTACCTTAAAGTGTATATATATCAGCTGTGGGTTTTTTGCACATTTAAAATGTCCGTATCTTTGAAATGATGATGGGAAAAGATTTTCTTCATGATGTAGTTTGCGTGTAAAGTTTGGAAAGGTCACTTCAGTCTGGATTCACCTTGACCGAGCGATGGGAGGCTGGTAACTATTATTGTTTTCAGGAGCGTGACGTCAAAAGCAGAATTTAATAGTGAGAAACGGCTCTTTTCCTTTTCTTGTAAATTATGGAAGTAAAGTGTATTGCAGCTACGTAAATTAGAAAGAGAAAGAGAAAAGGACTGCACTCTCACCACTAAATTCTGCTGTTGACGTCATTTTAGCTATCCTCCTCCCATTGCTCGGTCAAAGGTGAATTCGGAAGTGACTTTTCCAAACGTTAAACACAAATTATACCATGGGCTACTAGGCCTGTAAAGACTAGCTTTTCAAGCAGTAAAATAAACGAAACGTAATCAATGAGAAGACTGGGAAGAAAAAAGAAGAAAAGATAATGGAATAAATAGAGAAGAGAGTGTAAGGAAAGAAAAAAGAAGGAAGTGGGAAGTAACAAGAAGAATAAATGAGATGATAAAAGGAAATATGGAAATGATCCAAATGAAATGGATGACAAAGTCATAACAAGAACTAAAATACTTAACATCAACCATGATTGCAAAACTATGTGTTTGTATTTGAGTAAATATCAAACTATTTCAAGATATTCTCACCGAATTCGAACCAGGAAAGTCATATCCTCCCATAACCTGCAATCAGTTGAGTAAAGTTTAACTAAAGTTTAGTAACTAACAGCTAAATGACTTCTAAATGCATTTGGTCCATAATAATAGAAAGATAACTAGTTTTGTTCGGTTTACATGAGACAAACAAGAACATAACTTAAACTAGTGTATCTCAAGGCTATGAGAATGCTGCGGATATTTTGGTTTGTTCAAATGTGCATTTAAAATTTTTATATATACAACGAAGTGTGAAACGTCCCTTATCTCTTGCTTCCTTTGCATTCGCACGTGAACTGAACCTGACACAACAAAATGTGATAGTTGACACCGTTTTTCACAGCACGCCGCCATGACAGAAACAAAACTGATTTTGGTTCATCGCCTTTTTAACACTTGATACATTCATTTGTTTCATCTTTAACAGCACTGCCCACGGTCGGGATCCATTTTCACATTTTGTGTTAGACTCAATTTTTGCCAATGCATATAAGAGTCAAAGTTATTGAGCTGCATTATTGGAAATGGCTAACTTTACTGTTTCTTGTTACAGAAGTTTTTTAATACCCGATATAGATTAATGCACGCATTTGATCACTATTATGTACGTAACCTAGAGTGTGCAATAAAAGACTACTCTCTGCCAGGGCGTGCAGTGAACTCTGGTTGCAATGCAATGAATTCTGGTTAAAACCTCGTTGCAACACAATGAAAATCTGGTTACAACAGCAAACAGATAAAACCGAGATTTTTTCTAGATTTTGATTATAAATTGCTGGGGAGCGAGCGAAATACGTATCGTGTAAAGCTTTTTATGCACTTTGCCATAATGTTATCTCTTTCACATTGTTTAATTTGAATCAGTGTTGTTGCATTGCCCTCATGTCAACTTTTCAAAAACATCTATGTGTAATATTTTAATTCGTTTAAGTTCCATTAACTTACGTCGACAGATATTGACAATAATGGTATCCTTTGCTGAAAGTGGTGATGATGATTGTTGATGGTCATAACGGATAATGGTGATCATGAAGGTATATGATAATGCCAATAGATTGAGGTGACGAAAAATGATGATGGATGATGGTGCTGAAGATGATAAGAAAGGGGAGATGAAATATGATTGCAATGATGGTGAATGAATGATCATTGATAATGGTGATGATAAATGATGATAACAATGACCATTGGATAATATAAAGGGGAATGATGATGATGATGATGATGATGATGATAGACGATGACGAATTCAGACAATAGTGATGATTGATGATGGTAATGATTGATGATGTCGATAGTGATGATGATTGATGGATACTGATGGATGATGAATAATGATGATGATGATGATTATGACAGATTCAAGATGAAGATGAATGATGGTAATTTCAACGAAGGATGAAAGTGATGAGTAATGATTGTGGATGAAAACAACTGTGATGACTCTGGGGATAATTTATGTTCTTATGTGGAATTTTTTACCTTCATGTAAGCTTTCTCAATCAAGCTAATCCACACCTCGTTACTGTTGGTAGAGTACGAGCACAACAACTGGCCATCTCGACCCAATGGCAAGGTATCATCAATGACCACCTAATGAAACATTTAACACAAACCAGACAATTTATTTCAATTAATTTACTTTAGTAAGAAAACATTGTCATCGTCACGTACATTATATCAGATCTAATGTGTTGCTTAGTAAATAATTTAACATGGAGATGCCAGAACTTTATTATTATTGAGTGTATCAGTTCAAATTCCAAGGATAAACCATTTCATTTAATTCAGAAAAGATTTCTGCTGGTAGTATTCCACGAAACATTTTCATTAATAAGAAAAATCATTTTTGGAAAATTACTTACTTTTCTTGCAATACCATTTAGAATTAACTTGATCATATATTTTCCTGATGGGTTGATGACAGGTTTTCCCTCTCGATTTTGGGGATATATAATTCTATAACAGAGACAAAATGTTGAAAGTTAGAGGCACTATTTTAAAGTGATGGTGTATTAGAACAACCAAAGGGCATAACGCGTACGCATACTGAGGCAATACAGTTTACAACGTAAAAACCATGTATACACAAATTTATTATCTAAACAATGAAGAAAGAATAAAATAAACGTAAATCTTGATGTTTACATGATCTAACCTTGTAATGAGGCGTTTCTTGAACTGTCTTTCATAGGCTGCACTAATGGCTAATGAGGCAACAAACGAACAATCTGAAACGATGGTCTGCAAAGAGAAAATCCAATACAATTTACTGTTTTTGATTTTCTTATATTAATTTTTACTCTTTCTGAAGTTAACCACAATACAGCTGAATATCAATTTGATTTAAAAACTGCAAATCTAAACACAGCTATTTGTTGATGATTTGGATCAGTACCCCAAATTTAACAACTGACTTATTAAACTGCCATCACCTAAAGCGTATTCTTTCCTTTTATGGAGAAAAATGAATGGTGAAGATTA
>JAPEIX020013275.1:0-12653 GCA_026122405.2 Zoanthus sansibaricus
TGTTTCTATTTGATTCTACTTGGTTCTATTTGATCCCATTTGATTCTACTGCATTCTATTTGATTCTGTTTGACTCTACTTGATTCTATTTGATTCCATTTGATTCTACATGATTCTACTTGTTTCTATTTGATTCTACTTGATTCTATTTGATTTTATTTCATGTCATTTGATTCCATTTTGTTCTACATGATTCTATATTTTGCATCTATTTGCAATGACTCTTATCCACCAACCTTCTGCAAGGAGAAGAATGCCCTAGCCGAGTTTTTAAAGCCTCGCATGGGCAAGGCTTGGAACAACTTGAATTTTGATCCAATATTTGTGTGATTCTGGACGTTGCAGGTCGTCACATGCACAAAAGACTGCTGTCTCGTGCCCCTTTGGCCACCTCAGCGTCCATGGCTATAACCTTGTTGATGTTGCGGTGCATATGCAGGGCACATTGCGTGAGTTGCCATCCAATGCGGAGATGATCGGTACACTGAAGATAGTGTATGAGGTGCAAAGAAATAAACAAAACCACCGGGGGCTGAAGACATCTGAAGATTCAGCATGATTCAGCTTCTCATGACTTCCCCCTGTGTGCTTTTCGCATGTCAAACTTGATGGCATTTTGATGGCAAGAAGAAACTTATTCTTGTCATGGCCTGCCAGGTAACTCTCAGCAAACCACTTGGTATTACCCTTGCGGATGCTCCCCGGGGCCCAGGACAGTGTCTGACAATCACGGGGCAGCTTTCTGAAGCCACACGTGGCCACACCCAAGAATCGCGTGAGCAGATGCTACAGCAGAAGTGCCATTGCTGGCAAGAGCCTCTTTGTACCTCAGGATTTGGGGTTGGTGTGGAGGAGGTACTGCCAGGAGGGAATGCGCGTACGGCTCAGTCATTTTTGAATGGCGCTCTCTTTGATGAATTCTCAGCAGACCACGTTTGAGGATGGAAGTTACACAGTTACATCTCTCTTCATAGTTTAGCATGGTTTGGCAAGACACACACAGTTTGAAGGGTGGCTGCATTGGCAACCTGGGTGGGTTGCGGTGAGTCTGGGTGGACCTGGGCCACCCAGGAGACTTGATGTTGCAGAAATATGTGGAAACGAGGAACTACTACCATCCTGGCCATTTCTATCATTGTGCTTTCAAATTTGAACTATAAGTTTGGTCGATGAAAGCGGCCCCACATCAATACCTGCAATGAAACGGCAAGAATCGCTGGCTCTTTGAAAATCATTTCGCCTGTCTCAGGGACAAACTCCTCCAGGAGGTCCTGGCCGGGAAGGATTCTATGTGGATTCAGGACTGCTGAACTCTGCTGACCTACAGCTTTGTTGGATTAGCAAGCCCCGTCTCTCTGTTTTCGTGCTTATGGAGCCGCGTTTGACACTGCGCAGGAAGGTGACGAATTGGAAGCAGTAAATGGGGTGCTGACTGATGAATCTCAAGTGAAAGCAAATGAATCATAAATAAGCTGCAAAGTAAGAATTGATCGGTATTGAATATTTTGTCTTTCGTTCCTTTGAGAACCTTCCAAGTTTAGTGCCTTCTTTTCGTGTGCCAAATCGTTGTCCTCAATCCCCGCCACATAGCGTTGTTAAGTTTTTGAAACTCCAACAATTGAGATGAACGGCCAGTCGCGGCTTTCCTCTTTCTTTGTCGATCCCGAATCCACCCATGACTCATGCAAAATCAAAATGTTTTTATTTTTGTATTCTCCGAAAAGTTTGAATTCAGTAAAAAATCAATACAGCAATCAACAAAAGTACTCGGTACAAAAAAAAACGAACAGATGGATGATTTTAGGGAAGATTCTCATAGATTCCGACTTCATTTGCTAAACTTAATTTAGTGTTAGCCAGAACAATTTATTTTAAGGTCTATTCTGACGCGCATGCGCTTAAACGTAATTTCCCAATTCTCCCTTTAAGCACTTCGTTCAAACTCTGTAGGTGATCAATATGTTTCCCTTCATCTTAGATTTGTTTAGAGTTGAGTATTACACAATGGGCTCCATAACTCAGTTGGTAAGAGCGCTACACCGGTATCGCGAGGGCATGGGTTCGAATCCTGATGAAGCGTAATTTTTTCTCAGACTTCTCGTTTCCTTAGTGCATATGTATATAGTAGTAAGCATTGTTTTGTAACATTGGATTAAATAGTTATATAATTAAAGTCTAGTTTTCTCTAGTTTTATCTGCTTTGACTGTTATCTCTCGTATTGGATTGTGAGTGGTAGGACATATGAGGGACTGGGGCCCAATAATGACTGATGAATCTTTGTCTCCTTAAAGTTTTGAAATGTTAAAATCTTGGAATGGATTTCTAAATATAGACCACATTTTATGTTTGAAATTTTCTGTTTCATGTTCCCTAGCTTGTGGACAAAGATAAGACTAGCAGCGGAGATGGAATTCCTTTTCCTCCGAGTCTAACATAAAGTTCCAAGTCATAGACCTTTCTGAAGAACTTAACATTTCAGAGATAACGATTTGTCAGTTATATGAG
The DNA here is from genome assembly GCA_026122405.2 of Zoanthus sansibaricus. Lineage (NCBI taxonomy): Eukaryota > Metazoa > Cnidaria > Anthozoa > Zoantharia > Zoanthidae > Zoanthus > Zoanthus sansibaricus. Next base: position 2,507 of record JAPEIX020013275.1, read on the forward strand.
AGATTTGTATCACGGTTGCTCCATGCATATGGCAAATCTTGAATTTCTTCCGCGCGCATGCAATTACAAAATCTAGAATTTTTGCTACAATTGTAACACACATTTAAAGGACTCGTTTTCAACTAACACATGCTGAATTATCTTTGTTCCAGCTACAAATGGATCTTGCTATCAGAGAGTGTAACTCTGCGATTGACAGCATCAAACACTTTATTGAACTTAAGATTAAAGAAATTGCCAAACTTGATGCGTACATGAACCATCTGCGTAGCATTGCTCAGTCCCTACAAGAGTCAATGACAAATCAGAACAACAAACTACAGGAAGATCTTGCTTGGTAATGTAATACTTTCTTGCTTTATTCATATTTGTTCCTAAGGTGGGTGTCATAAATACTTCATTTTTTTTGCAAAGGAAGTGGTTGCCCATTCTTCCTAGCCAGAGGCTAATGTTAATCGCTCGACGGCTTAGATCTTGGCGTGAAAGTTGAATTTGCAGAGGGAAGAAAACCGGCGTACCAGGAGAAAAACCCTCGAAGTCAGATTGAGATCAACAAATTTCAGCCCACATGCGAAGCCCAGGACTCGATCCCGGGTCGTAGAGGTGGGAGGCACGACTGATGACCACTACGCCAACCTGACTCCCCATTATTTACGTAATTTAATAAGCAAAACGAAAATTGGTTTGAACTCGTGACCCCGTGGAACCACTGCAGCACTCCTACTAACTAAAGCCTGTTTCCCATATAGACGTAAATGGTCGCAAACAGTCGGAAACAGTTTTCGAAGGGATGTTTGCAAGCCAACGCAAATCGTTTGCGTTAATGGGAATACATTTTATCATTTGTTCCAGGTAAGATGCGCCGATTGCCAACAAGCCGTATAGATAGAAAAATTTCTATCTTTATGGCAGGTCTGCGACCGTTTGCGATTGTCGCATCTTGTCTGGAACAAATTTTATCATTTGATAACCTGGTCCCAACAGCTACGGCTTCATAGCCTAGTTGATGATAACACTGCATTGGTATCGCAGAGCTCACGTGTTCGTTTGATACCTAAATTTTTCCAATTTTTGCTTTGCTATAAACTCAATCGCAATAATCGTATTGTCCTGTTATCGATACAGTTCAGTTAATGCTAATAACATTGTTACAAACGCAGTGGAAATAATCGCAATTTCGTCTGTTGTCAATACAATTTAGTTAATGCCGGTCTTAACTCTACTACAAACCTAATTGCATTACGTTTAGCGTCGTCTATGACTTTACTTACGATCGAAGCATTTCATTTTTCAACTGTTTATATTCTTAATACTTATGCACGGGCTACTTGATATGGGTAATAGAAAATAAATTGCAGTCAAGTACCAACTCGGCAAAGTAATTTTTTAAATTATGAATTGAATTATAGGCTGTCAATATAGCTGCCATTAAAATTCTAAAACATAACATCTTTACAATCAATCAGTCCAATTTTGAACCTGGTTAAACGGTATGGCCGGATTTACCCCACTGTGGTAGCAATCTCTGTAACTCCCACTCTCCATCTCGCTCGATTCATGGCATCTGTTTTCTCCAAGCCAACACTCTTGCTCTCCTTCTCCACTTGCGTCTTCCACTTTATCTTTGGTCGTCCTCGCTTCTTCTTGCCCTTCACTTTAAACTCCAACGCTTTTCTCAAAATAAGCCCATCGTCACTCCTCAACACATGCCCGTACCATCTCACTCCATTCACCTTTGCCATCTGAACCATTGTTTTCTTCAATACCAACATCTCCATTAGGTCCTCTGTCCTCTTTTTCTCCATCAGTTTTGCACCACACATTGCTCTCACCATTGCTCTCTCGGTCCTTTTGAAAATTGCCATCTGATTTTGCATCAAACACCATATCTCATTCCCATATAACATCGCCGATCTTACACAGCTCCGATTAACCATTCGATAACTTTACAATAATGTCAATATCTCCTTAACAAAGTTGGTTTTTAACAATCTAAAAGAATACAACATTGTTAATCTTACACAGGTTACAGGAGGCAGTAAAAACTATTACTAAACTGGGGGGTGTCACGCTGAAGGATATAACCGCTGACTCTTTAGTACTGGAGATACCGGCTTCAGTCTGTGAGACGAACAAGGCGACGCCCTTAGAACTGACGCTAAACTTTAAGCTAGACAGGGGACGTGCAGTACTTGGAGGTGCTTCGGTGGGTTATTTGATTTACTTATATTTAACTCTAATGCGACATAATCTGAGGTTTTTTAGATTTTCCTTTTCTAAAGAGAAGAAAAGGAATCTTTGCGCCTTTTTTAAAGAGAAAAAAAGGAATTTTTGCATAGATTCAGTGGAAATTCGGTAGAGAAAGCGCCAACATTAAATTTTATAGGTTGATAAACGTTACCTTCGCCAGTACGAGATCTCGGATTCTGTCAGCGAATACCAACTGCAGGCTTTTAAATAGTCAGAACTCGTGAGAGCCAATCACAGCGCGCGAAAATGGACTTCGGTTGCTCCAGTAAATACTAGATTTAATTATTAATACGTTTGGAGAGACCTCGAAAAAAAAACAGTTTTTTTATCTGGTCAGCTTTGTCCATTGTGCTATGAAATTCGTTGAGACTCCTGATCGTGAGAAATCAGAGTGCATTCAGTTCCTTTTCATTTTGAGCCACACTTCTCTCGACCAGCTGACTCTAAACCGCTCGCATGCAATGCTTGTTTCAATGAACAAATGAGTAATGCTTACTGCTACAATCCAAGCATCATTGACATGTGATATCAAGTCAACATGATTCACGGATGAGACTTTTTTGTATCTTCCAATCATTGACTTTACTTGTAAGAAAAGAACAAACGAAAACAACATCGCCTTAAACATTAACACAAAATTATAAGATATTTATATGTTAATATAATAAGGAGAACAATGCTTCTATGAATGTTTATCACAACAGTAATGATCGAGGGGCAGAAAGACAGGAAGCAGGATAATTCAGGGATACAAATAATGGAGGAATCTGAATAATAAAGAGAGCCAAAGGACAGGAGGAGCCAAATAATGGAGCAAGCTGGATAATGCCAAGAGATCTGGATATTAGAGAGAGCTAGATAATAAAGGGACCCAAATAATGGAGGGAGTCGGGTAATAAAGGGAGCTAGATAATAGAGGGACCCAAATAATGGAGGGAGCCGGGTAATGAAGGGAGCTAGATAATAGAGGGACTCAAATAATGGAGGGAGTCGGGTAATAAGGGGAGCTAGATAATAGAGGGACCCAAATAATGGAGGGAGTCGGGTAATAAGGGGGCTAGATAAAAGAGGGACCCAAATAATGGAGGGAGTCGGGTAATAAAGGGAGCTAGATAATAGAGGGACCCAAATAATGGAGGGAGTCGGGTAATAAAGGGAGCTAGATAATAGAGGGACCCAAATAATGGAGGGAGCCAGGTAATAAAGGGAGCTAGATAATAGAGGGACTCAAATAATGGAGGGAGCCGGGTAATAAAGGGAGCTAGATAATAGAGGGACCCAAATAATGGAGGGAGCCGGGTAATAAAGGGAACTAGATAATAGAGGGACACAAATAATGGAGGGAGCCGGGTCATAAAGGGAGCTAGATAATAGAGGGACCCGAATAATGGAGGGAGCCGGGTAATAAAGGGAGCTAGATAATAGAGGGACCCGAATAATGGAGGGAGTCGGGTAATAAAGGGAGCTAGATAATAGAGGGACCCGAATAATGGAGGGAGCAGGGTAATAAAGGGAGCTAACATAATAGAGGGACCCGAATAATGGAGGGAGCCGGGTAATAAAGGGAGCTACATAATAGAGGGGCCCAAATAATGGAGGGAGCCGGGTAATAAAGGGAGCTAACATAATAGAGGGGCCCAAATAATAGAGAGACCCTGATATTAGTGGGACCAAAATAATAGAGGAAGCGAGGTAATTGAGTGATATGAATAATAGAGGTATTTGAGTAATAGAGGAAGCTTGGCTGGATAATTGAGGTAGTTGAATAATAGACTGCAGGGCGCCCGCAGGTACTAAAAAAATATAAATTTTGATCTAGTGTTTTTAAGACCCTCTGCCTGTAAATATCAAAGATCGCCGGACAGTTGGGAAAATCGAAATTTCTGATAATTTGCCCGATTGACAAGTCTGGGGAACTATTTTCTAAAATATTACTTATGCTTTTTCGAAATGCTTGGTTTTTGAGAAATCCGGGAAAAACAATCAGTTTTTGCTAATTAAATATGCAAAAATTGCATGCACGTAAATTTGATGAGTTTCTGTACGCTCGTATTCTGCCATTTCGCAAAGTCAGAATATAAGAAACACTTTTAGATTATATATGCCTTTTAACTTTTTACTGGTGCCCTGTTTGAAAATTTTGCGAATTATTAACCTTTGGTAAACTGTGTTTATATGCCTAGCACACCGAGCATTTCGGAACAAGAGAAAAAATGGACCTCTTTTAGGTGACAAAAGCTTGTCTTGGTATTATGGATTTGGGAGTCTAAATTGCATTCGCAATACGTGTTGAGAACTAAAAGTTTTACCGAGGTTGTTTCGTCAAATTTTCAAAATACCAAATAGGCAGCTGCTAAGAGTAAAATTAATGTATTGAGCCGCTGGTGTAACAGTTTAGCTATAATTGTCATTACCTTACAGTACTCTTCTTTGTTATCCTTTTCTAACTTTGAACTGAAAAAAAAAATTAAAATCAAACGTTTGTAATTCAAGTGAGGCCTTTTAGTGTGCTATGACATTTTAGTTTAGTTTCTCAGGCGAGGTAAAAAAAAATTAAAAATAGAAACAGTCCATGTACAAGTTCTTTTCTACTTTGTAATTCAAATTAATTCAACAACGGCAACGTGACGTATTTTATTTATTCTCGTTCTCTGTGTTTGGCAAGTTTTTTCTCGCAACCATCCCCGACAAAAATAGTGAAACACTTTTGCACCCCCTTTCCCCTTCCAATGATGTTTGTCCAAAAGTATCTAATAACCAACTTTGTGTGGGGGGAGGATGGGGGGTGTTCCACTTATTTTTGTCTGGGATTGTAGGTTTATGCTCCTTTATACTAAATAACTTTTCTTAAATTTATGACTGGAAAAATAAGAATAAAAAAAAACTGAAACAATTTTTGAACAAGTTAATTTTTTTCTACTGTGTAACCATAATAACCCGCCAACGTGACATAAAAGTATGCACTCTTTCTCGTTCTCTGATATCTGGAACCGGAACAGTGAATTTTCTCTAGGCAGGATTTATCCAATGTCTAGTGGCAATTTAGAAACATAGGTAGAAGGATTATGAATATTAAGAATTTCAATGATTTTACGGATTTATACTTCGTTTTAACCGAATAACTTGTCCTTTCGCTAAGCGCGCGTGCGCATCGCGCCTATATGTATATCGAAAAAGTTTAAGTACTATTTCCGAAAATAGTTTCCCAAACTTGTCAATCAGGTAAAGTATAAAAATTTCGATTTTTCCAAACTGTCCGGCGATTTTTGATATTTACAGGGAGAGGCTCTTTTAGAAGATTTAAAAGGTCTTAAAAATGGAAACACTCTTTGTTTAGGTCTTAAACTGTCTTAAATTGGAATCCAAATCAAAAGTGATTTTTAAACTCATTAGAATTTGAAGCTTATCTATCTTGTTTATCAAACACACTTAATGCCTCGTAGAATTATCGAAAAGTGCACAAGCTGTCACTTCAAAGCCCGCACTAGAGGGATCTGAGTAATTGAGGGATCTGAGTAATTGAGGGATCTGAGTAATTGAGGGATCTGAGTAATTGAGGGATCTGAGTAATTAAGGGATCTGAGTAATTGAGGGATCTGAGTAATAGAGGGAGCCGAATAAATGAGGGAGCCGAATAATAGAGGGAGCCGAATAATAGAGGGAGCCGAATAATAGAGGGAGCCGAATCATAGAGGGAGCCGAATAATAGAGGGAGCCGAATAATAGAGGGAGCCAAATCATAGAGGGAGCCGAATCATAGAGGGAGCCGAATAATAGAGGGAGCCAAATCATAGAGGGAGCCGAATCATAGGGGAAATAAAATTGATTTTTGTGTTGTATAATAATGTGATGAGCTGATAAACTGAAGATTGAGAAATTTTGCAAAGTCTGATGTTTGTTTGTATGTATTTCCACTAAACAGAATAGCTGCTGGTATTAGCAGATTACCTGCTGCTGTTCCACTAATTGATGGTTGTGATGCCCAATACACAGTATGACCATTCAAACAGTTAGTGGTTAAACTGACCATACTTCCTTGAGTTTTCTGTGTTGTTAATTCAATGGGACCCCCACAGACTTGACAAAATTTAAATAACTTAGTAAGCTGACTTTCAAATACAATGTATTTTTTCTCTTTATTATATGTAGTTTCGTTTGTCATTTCATTATTTGTGTCGGAGTTTTCCTCAGAATCAGGAGAGTACATAGAACTACTATCACTCAAACAATCATCACTTTCATTGTGCACCCCATTTTGAACATCATCACAGTCAGACAACTGCATTTGGTTTTCTTGGATTTCTATGTCATCAGATGTTTTAAGATTTGTTTCTGCATCTTTGCAGTAATCATGATCATGTACTAAATGAACAAACTTGTTAACACGATCAGAATGAAGACTTTCAGTTTGAGTCCCAATTGACCTAAACATTTTAATATTATGATTAAAGAGTGTTTGGACCTCCTTGTTGCTTGTCATCATCTTTGCCAGTGATGGTGCACATATGTTTTGTTGGAATCCAGTGTCTACAGAATCATTTTCAGAAACTTTTTCTACTGAGCCATCAAGAATATTTTGTGTCTTTGACAGCTCTTATCCGCCGTATAGATCAGCTTGCAGATTTTATTTTGATTATTTGTTGTCTTACAAATGTAAGTTTGTTAAACTCCCTAAAGAAGTCTACGCGAGTTAAACGAAACGCGCGTAGGAGAATACCAGAACAACATTAGAAAGCACGGTGCTCATTATCGGCTCCATTTTTAAAAAATTGTAATGATGATGCATTGCATTGCGAGCGCAAGAAAAAGTGCAGTGTGTATCACTCGATATCAAGCTGTATAATTGATTGAAGTTCTTTTACTTTCATTTCAAACTTTTTTCATATGATAGACTCAGCAATTTTTCGCTGCAACAAAGATTCGAAATTGCATTGCGAGCGCGAGCAAAAATTGCAGCGTGCTCCCAGAGCTTAGCAACCTTTATGAAAGACATTAAAGGCCCTGTTCCGGAGCGGAAAGGAGGGGGGATACTTTATTAGTTTTTGGGTAGGGGCCGGGTGTGCCGCCCTAAGCTCAAAATCCTGACCCTATCCCAGACCTATGAATGTTTAAAATTGATACCCTACCCCAGATCTTTAAGTCAAAAATCATACCCTACCCCTTAGTAAACATGGGTTAAAAGCTGCCTAACTTTACCATTTCCATTAGCGTGCCTATAGGACTGGCGTCACATCCGTGCTGGTCGTTTTGTTAATGCCTGTTAATGCCATAGACTGTTATCATAACTCTCTCAACACCAGAAACTCTACCCTATCCGAGACAATTAGATCTCTAACCCACTCCAAATTAGATACCCTATCCCAGACCTCAGGCAAATATGATACCCTATCCCAGACTCTAGAGCTCGAAAACCATACCCTATAGGATGGCACGTACCTGTATACCTCATGTGGGCGAGTACCCCTCCCACCCCCTCCCCCCCGGGGGGGGGCCTGTTTCACTGCGAGACAAGTTGGTAAGATAACTGCAGTGTATAACAAGCGCTTTCTCGCATTTGTTTGTTTCGCGAAGCTTTGCAGAAAGTAGAACTTAAGTTTTAATTTCACAACGAATTACAAGTATTTGGACGTCGTTAATTACAGTGTATCTTGTCTTCACCAACTTTTCTTGCAATTTTTGAAACAATTTCTCTAACTGCGCATGCACGTTAATTTTTACCTTTCTCTTAAATTTTGCGCCAAATAATTCTCCCCATGCAGCTTACCCCGGCCAAAGTAAATTACAAGTATACAGTGTAACATTGCCTTAAATGTTAAAAACTTTGAATTTCATTTCTGTTATAAATTTATGAAGATGATTATTTTCATTACACAAGTCACAAGCCGGCTTCTTCTTTTCTACCCTTGAAAAGCAAAGTTTTTCTTCGTTTCTGAGCAACGAAAAGAGTTTTGTTTAATTAACACGTGATCGGAGAAATGGTTTTCTTTGTTCGCCCACAACTATTAAGCCCTGTCAACTTGCTTCCTCTGCCTTTTAACAACAGAATTGATACCTTAAGAAGATAAAGATTAATGAAAATTAAAATGAATTTCACAACCATTCATAAAAGTTTGGTGTTATCCTTCAAATCCGTTTTAAAGCTCTTACTTTGACTTTGAGAGTTAAAACAAGTGCACGTATTGTTTCTGTGAGAACAAAAATATAACACAAACGCAAGAAAACACCTGTTAATCTTTTTCCATTTTCCTAATACCGAGATTTCAGTTCATAACACGAATTAGAATAAAGTGACAAATAATTTCTCCACAAAAACCAACACGACTTATGCTGTTTTTATGTGTTCAAAAATCAAAAATTATATAAAGTTATTCGAATTTCTCGATGCGTTTAAGTGTATTTTTGCATATTAATGCACAATCATTTTAAATCTCAAGAAGCAATAAAGAATTTGCTAATCGCTGTTCCAGTTGCATCAGTCTCTGAGGCTTTTCTTTGTATGATAAACATATAAAAAGGATGAGACGCTTCATTTAAAACTCGCATTAATTTCAACTTGTCCCCCACGTAATAATATATTCTTATCAACTAAAAACTGAATGAACTATCAATTTTAACTGAAGTTTTTTCAAAACGACAAAAAAGCAGCCTCAAGCAGATACGTTTTGCCGACTAAAGTGCTGTTTTGCTTGGTCTCTTAACTGATAAAACGAAATGATTTATTCTAGTGAATGGATTGTTGTCGATGACCGGTACCGAGTTCTTGTTTGTCAGTTCAACGCCGACATCAACATTTAAAAACATGGAAACTTTTAAAATTTGCGCTTTGGTAGGTGCTCTGTATATTGTCATACTCTATGAACTGTTTATACACGTTATGAAATTCGTCCGCAAAAAAATCTGTAAAGAGAAAAAAACAAAGGTTGATGTCTCAAACTTTGTAGGGACTCGCAGGAGATACAATCACAGCTCGAGAAATCTACTGTTTCAACGGATAACACGCAGAAATTAAGTAACACGGAGTCGAAGAGATAGCATGTGTGTGTTGGGGAACTGCAATGAAACAAGAGACTCGATAATGGCTGAATGGTAGTACCTAGAGCATTGGCGGGAGAAATGTAAACAAATGCATTACTAAACCAACACGTTTAAGTAAATGTTTTCAGCTGAATACAATGATTTGAAACTAATTTCTCTTTAAAGGACTTACTGTATTTCTTGGACTGGAATGGACTGGACCATGTAAAAGAGGACTTGTAAAATGCGGACTTGTAAGCACGGACTTGTAAAACACCGACTATATTTTTTTAGATTTTTCTGCCTATGTAAGTTGAATAAAACTGAACTTTAACAGACTTTTACAAGAAGTTCTTTTTAGTTGAGCCACGTTCAAATATTATGTTTATTTATTTTTATGATGTTTTATTCCGATGGTTTAGCGAGCAAAACTGTTTGACCTTTAGCAACAAAAAGGGTTTTACAAGTTCGAGTTTTAACGACCACATTTTACAAGTCTAGTCCAGTCCAGTCCATATCCAGTCCGTAAAATGCAGCCAGCAGAGAAAACAAATGTCTTTGATTTTAATAGTTATACATGAAGATTTTTATTTACAAAACTTGTTCAGTTTTTATGAAATCGTAGAAAAGTTATTTTCTATTACCATACATGCGAAAACTAATTGGATGACAAAAGTGTGTACAAATGGTAAATTAATTAACTGATTAAGCAAAAGTTCCCAATGAAAATATTCCGACTTTTCCGCTCAGGACTGGAGTGTAACGTTTGCACAACCCCTAATTTTGAGAAGATTTTGTATTAACTTTAAAATGCAAGGAAAAGTAAAATATACAAACTTAAGGTTACGGTACCGTCTAAGCAGTGTCTTCAGTTTATTACTTA
>JAPEIX020013345.1:0-12652 GCA_026122405.2 Zoanthus sansibaricus
TATCCACTCTGAAATCACTGTTAATTAATGTAATTTGATCGGTTCCTCACATTATGAGTTCTGCATAATTTTATCCACTCTGAAATCACTGTTAATTAATGTAATTTGATCGGTTCCTCACATTATGAGTTCTGCATAATTTTATCCATTCTGAAATCACTGTTAATTACTGTAATTTGATCAGTTCCTCACATTATGAGTTCTGCATAATTATATCCATTCTGAAATCACTGTTAATTACTGTAATTTGATTGGTTCCTCACATTATGAGTTCTGCATAATTACATCCATTCTGAAATCACTGTTAATTAATGTAATTTGATTGGTTCCAGACATTATGAGTTCTGCATAATTTTATCCATTCTGAAATCACTGTTAATTACTGTAATTTGATCGGTTCCTCACATTATGAGTTCTGCATAATTTTATCCATTCTGAAATCACTGTTAATTAATGTAATTTGATTGGTTCCTCACATTATGAGTTCTGCATAATTTTATCCATTTTGAAATCACTGTTAATTAATGTCATTTGATTGGTTCCTCACATTATGAGTATTTTTGAGTCTGTAATCGCACTATTTTGATTAACCAATCATACAGTAGAAAAGGCTGAAAAAGCCAATCAGAGCGCAGGAAAAAATGATACAAAGAGTGTGACATGATGAGGAAATTTTTACTTTTTATTGCTGCAAATTACCGATTTAAAAAACTGGACGACATAGATTTTGTCGATATTTGTGACACATGTATTTGTCTGTTTCTTTGGCTTAAAAATAATTCAGAATTGGGATATAATTAATTGGTAATTGAACTTACTGGAGTGCAATTTTGGTCTCAAATCATACTTGTGACTTTAAATTGAAATCTCGCATATGATTTCCAACAAAAAATCGCACTTCTAAAATTAACCAGTTGCATTGTGAGCATGGGTTTTCTGGCTGTAAAAGTGAGTAAACACCTCAAAAGGACTTACCCTCCCTACTCTGATGGCAGTGGTTCACTGTCTCTCAAGCCAACAAACGAGCAAGGAGAGAGAAACCACAGACTGCAAGAAACCATTTTAATTTCTATCAAACATATTGCACAGCTGTTATTTATTTACATGTGATTTTTACCATGACCCACTGGAAGCACTGCTAGCATGTCAAGTCCTCTGCAAAGTGTAATAAAGCCTGCTTTTGCTCTTTTGTTAGTTCTTTGATCTATAGATCATATTCATAAATGGCAGTGATTTCGATATTCTTTTGTCTACATTCAAATGAGCCCAACTAGCCTTCTTTCAAGTATATTCTTTTTAAAGTTTAACACAAGAACGAGGCTAGTAAAGCTAACTTGAATGAAGACAAAAGAATAAATTATCAAAACCGCTGCCATTTATGAAAAGGGTCTATGGTGATTCCAGGGTCCCTAAGTGAATAGTTCTAAGTGCTTTTTAAGACGTTTTTGCATCAAACCATTGAAAGACCACATGTTCCTTTGCACTTATTAATCTCAGGCTCAAAAAAACAAAGCAGTTATATATGCTCACCCATGCGTGTCATGTGTCAAGGAGGTTTGAAACTGGGTTTACAAGTTTCTTAGTTAATTTATTCATCCAAGTCTGTCAACAGGAAAAATGGTTGTTTGCAGTGGTTTCTCTCATCTTGCTAGCTGTAGGCTTAAGAGACAGAGAACCACTGCCTAGCAAAATATACTCTTCCTCTCCTAAAATAATGATTCCTGAGGAATTTCAACAACTTTTTTTAGCTTCTTCTTCTTCTTGAGTGCCACCCGATTCGGGCTTAGGTGAACCAGTCTAATGCATGACCTGACATTAATTTCTGTTTCTGGTGGCGTCCCATAGTTCTCTTGTTGATTTGAATTGGGTGAAATTTTGCAGATAGGTCTTACTCTGCCTACCCCGAGCTCGTTTTTTTTAGCTACTGACACCTTTGTTTGTTTCTAGTTTACTTTAACTATTTAATATAAATGCAAACACTTGATTTTCACTTTCAAATTCCCACAGAAGCATATGAAAGAAAAAATGAAGGAAGTTGCACTTAGATGTAGCTTGGTTTTATTTTAAGACTCACTATATTTAACTTGGTAGGAAAACTCAACAACCAGCTTGTAGATTCTCGCTGCTTTTTAACCTTAAAGGAGAGACATTATCTAGAATAATTATTGTTCTGATAAAATGCATTTTTCTTAACATGGTAGAGCTTACTTTTTTAGGATAAACTACAAGACAGCATGTTTAAGGGGTAATTAAAAATAGTTGTTGCCCCATGCACAACAACAAATTTCATTTAGAGGCTAGCCGTGCGGGTTGGAACTAACAAACCAAACTCATCATAACAGGCAATATCAAACCTTCAGAGCAATAGTACTGTCGTCAGTAGTTAATAATTAACAACAATTTTGAGACTTGATGATTGACTGACTTAAACTCATTCAGTGTCATTGATTGATATGCAGAAATCTTATAAATGTTAAAAGAAATAAGTTAAAACCAGATCTGTGCAACTTCAGAATACCCGTCCACTATTGTTCTTGATTTTACCGCGCATATATACTTAAAGAACGAGGAATGACTTGACTTGACTTGAAAAATTTTTATAAACGGTTTCTAGATTCAGTTGGCCGGTTATGCGGGTCTGTCTCAGAAAAGTTCTATGTACAGCTTTTTACTTACGATAAGTGTATTCTAGCAATTGGTTGATGACCCTTGGTTCATATTCACTAATACCCATCTCCTTTAGCACGGCAGCCATCACTAACGCGTCTCTCGGAGTGCTTTTGGCAGCTGGAGTTGTGTTGTTGGTCTGATTTGCCGCCATCTTGGACTTTTTACCTTCTCTCTTCTAGTTCGTTCCCAGGGCTTTTGACAAAAACCTATAAAGCAGCCCCATGATGCAGTGTTGGAGAGCAAAACAAAAATGGCGGTTGACTCGAAAAAAGAAAAAAGTACAAAAGAAACAATCGTAGAGATCCTAGATGACTACGAAAAGATAACAAAGTATGTATTTTGTTTAATATTAGCATCGTGGGGATAACTAGTAAAATTTTTGGTAAAATTTCCGTATTGGGGTGAACTATAGTTTAATCATAAAAACTAGCTCTTTCCCAGACCCTAACTTCCACAGTAATATACACAATGAAACTACATGCATAAATAAGTACACCCCAGTGCGGAAATTATCCCTAAAGAAGTACTATAGAGCTATAATAGCTAAGTAGAATAAAAGAAGGAAAATAAGAACCTTTTGCCGTCGTTGTACCTTGAGTTACTGGAAAAACTTCTATACCCATAATCAACGCGTCTCTCTGGGTTTCTCGCATGTTCTACCACAACCCTGTCAAAATAAAATTGTCATGAAGAAATTCTTTAGCAGGTCTCTTAAAAGATGAGAAAATTCTAATTTATGATATTACTAGCATATTTGGTGTTCGACAATTTGTTGAATTTAGTATCCTAAGAATACTCCATCTTATCAACTGACGCGTTTCCAACACATGATCACGATCGCTGCAAATGAATTATTCATTTCACCAAAATAATGGAGTAAAAAAATTACATACTCTCTGGTTCCTATTTAACACAATATCCAACGCATTTTGCAACCTAAAACCAATAAGAATGTAAATATGTAAGTCTGTGTGATATTAATCATACCTTTCTCCAAGCATATCTTTGCCATTCAAATCGTAGACTGCATCGTCCGCGTCTCTTGGATCCTCAAATTCCTAAATACGCATTTAAGACACGAAATTAACTCTTAAGAATAAAAGAAATCGTAAAAAATTCAGCTCCAAAGCGCGATGTATTAATCTCTCTTTGAATTAACAGTTTCATTACAAATTACCCCCAAGAACATTGTAAAGAAGCCGAGCAAAAGGAACGACGCATACTTACCACAAAACCGTAACCAACTTTGATGGTATACAGTATAGTACATGAGCAGATTCTGACTCACTTCGTAGTCATACATTATGGTGTATAGTCCTTCAAGTATACATCACAAAATGATTTTGGTTAGCAAGGAATTACCTGCATTATCGAGGCTAAGAGGAGCTTGGGGGAGTGCGTTTAGTGTATGGGTGGATGGTTCTATCGGTAGATAAATGGAATTATTGTATATATGAACATTTTGTACCAATCAGCTGAAAGTGTGATATCGAGCTGTGTTTGCTCTCTATTGAAGGTCTTTCAAAACTCTAACGTTTTCTGTATGCTAAAGGTCTTTTAAAAGTCTACTACTTGATGTCTGATGAGGGTCTTTCAAAAGTCTACTTTGGTGTCTGATGAAGTTCTTTCAAAAGTCTACTTTGCTGTCTGATGAAGTTCTTTCAAAAGTCTATTTTTGCTGTCTGCTGAAGGCCTTTCAAAAGTCTACTTTTCTGTCTGTTAAAGATCTTTCAAAAGTCTACTTTGCTGTCTGCTGAAGGTCTTTCAAAAATCTACTCTGCTGTTTAATGAAGGTCAGTTCCATAGTTTACCCTTTGCTGTCTGCACATTGTTCAAAACTCTACCGTTTCCTGTCTGCCGAGGGTCTTTCAAAAGTCATTCAATCCTTTATATTTTTCAGCTTGATTCATTACGGTCTGTCAAAATGTGTGTGACTATATATAGCTACTAATGCATTCATCAGGGAAATATGTGTAGACCTCAGAGCTAGCGATGCAAATGTGTGTCCACGTTAGAGTGAGGCAATGTGTGTAGACTTTAGAGTGAGGAAAATGTGTGTCGAAAATGCAATCTCGAAGTAACCTCCTTTACAAATTTGCACAGGACACCAACTGATGCACACAGTACCCAACACTGTCTAGGGGTTGAATTCATTTGTAAATTTGCATAGGATACCCATTAATGTACAGAGTACCCAGCACTGATTAGCGGTTGCGTTCTCGCACCTCAAACGCAAGAATATAAGTATGTATTCATTATCTCTTCTTTCATCCCTCTATATTCCGATGCAAGACGTGATCGCGGATGAAACGTATAATTTTTTCAAAAACTAAAGACCAACTTCGCTTTTGTCGTGCGGCTAAAACAACATATATCACTTGTTCCTAAAATCATATTTCATTGCCTATTTCAAGATAATAAGCAAATTCTTTTTATATGTATAAACATAAATATTTTGTAAAACTTTGGATCTTACGAGTTTAGCAGTAACTTGAAAAAGGTTTTACATCCGGTGAATATATATAGAGCTACAATAAAAGTGTTTTATTTTATCGTTCATTACGTCTATTTAGTCCGAGTGGTGAGAGCGTTTTTCCTTTGTGAATTAAGCAAGCTTCACGTGCTTTTCGACGGGATGTGTCCTTTGTAGAAAGTATTTTATAGGAAGCAAAACGCGAGACAACAAAAAGTAATTCCCAGGCTTAACCATGATGGAATCTAGTCACTACCTCGAAAACAAAAGCATGCAGAACTTAGACTCTATAACGCACGTGAATTCTTCGTGCAATTTCACTTGTGATTGGTCGAATTAAACACCTGACGAACTCCTTAGCAACACAGATTAAGCACACGTGGGTCGCTCGTTGCAATTTCACATGTGATTGGTCGGAATTGGCCCGATCGACTCTCCTTGACATCAATTGTGTCTACCTGCTTATTGGCAGTAGACACAAAAATGATTTCTTTGTATTGACTAATATTGGGAGATATAATTTTAGTTCAGATAAAAGTTTCCAAAGATATTTTGTCGAAAATCAAAAAATAAAAAAGAAACAAATACCCAAGTTGAGGTATTTGAAGTATTAAAGGTTAAACAAAATCATATACGACAAGACAGGCAAGACGATCACATGATCTTGAATACAATGGAAGACTTGTCGCGTCGGCAGGGAAAGTCCCACATATCAACACTTCCTGTTTTTCTGAGAATGTCGACCAATGAAAGGAAATGATAGTAATTTGATTCTATATTTGTAAAATCATTTTTATACAAAAGGTACGCAAAGCGTACATGTGTCTACTGCCTTTTTTTTTTGCTGCATGTTGCTTTTGTGTGGGAAACCGCAACAAGAAATCCATGTTTTGCGTTGATTTCTTTTATCTTAAAATAAATCACAATTAAATATCTTATCTATGGTATTGAAGTTTTCTGCAAGAATAGATACACACTTTGGACCCTGTTTGATCGACCTTGTCGAAAACACAGTCATGGAGAACTCACACACTATAAAGCACGTGAGTCCTTCGTGCATTTTCACTTGTGATTGGCCGAATTTAACGAATGACAGGCTCCTTAGCAACACAGATTAAGCACACGTGGGTTGATCGTTGCGATTGGACAATTGATTGGCAGGTCGGAATTGGGTGACCGACTCTTCTTGGCATCACGGATCATTTATTGATAGCGATTGTGTTTACCTGCGTATGCGCAGTAGTTACAAAGATGATTTTCCTCTATTGACTAATATTGGGCGATACAATTTTAGGTCAGATAAAAGTTTCCAAAGATGTTTCGTCGAAAATCAAAAAGAAAAAAGAAGCAAATACCGAAGTTGCGGTATTGAAGGGTTAAAGGTTAAACAAAATCATATACGACAAGACAGACAAGACGATCATATGATCTTGAATACAATAGAAAACTTGTCGGCATATGTTCGCTTTTCCTGTTTTTCTGAGAATGTCGACCAATGAAAAGAGATCATAGTAATTTGATTCTATATCTGTAAAAGCATTTTTATAATATGATTTCCTCGTACTGACTAGTAATAATGGGAGTTGGCGATTTGTGTGTGGGCTTGCACAAAGTGCACTTATACCGCCAACTCTAGTCTGTTCTTTTCTTCCACTTCCTAATATAAGTCAAGACTGGATTTATTTTAGTGTTTGTTTCCCTTGATGATCAAGGTGAGTATATATTTAAATGATTTTGATCTTCATACAAAGATTTTACACTCATAGCAATAGCCAGTAATTAACTTGTGTCCACACACAATATGCAATAAGAAAGAAAAATAGCTTGAACTTACATACATAAACTATTCAACTGAGAGGGCGATGTTTCTTTTGTTTGAGTTCTTTTAGTTTCAAATATTGATACTTTTAAATCGTGGACAGAAACGGAATAGGAGCCACGGAATACTTTCAAAACCGATATTCAATATTCAAACTGTCAAAATTAAATATTCAAACTTCTCCTTACCTTGTAGACCATCGAAGTCCGCAAAAATGGATTCAGTTGCATCAAAAGTATAATTTTTCAAAACGATTTCGAGTAGCAAATCTGAAAGACAAGGGTAGTTATTGATTCACAAACTGAGTTTGTAGGAGAGAAAAGACGCTCACGGGGTCCTGCCGCCCTTGCTTCAACCTCTTCCAGTGATCGAATCATTTTTACACAGATCGCATTTCGAAATATAATAAATTTTCAAACTTAAGCTAAATTTTTAAATATTCAAACTAATTCAAAAGCGATATTACTCAATATTCCGCTTCTATTTCATCCACCAATTTTAATCGGCGCGGGAAGCATATTCGATGAAGTGTGAATCAAATGAAAAGTAACACAATACTAAGGCAACTATTGAAACTTAAATCATGTTTTTATAAAACTTAAAAAAAGCTTAAGTTGAACAAATTAAAACAGTGAAATGTGAGTTTGTAGTCATTGAAATATTGAAAACATCCTCTTGTATATTCAGTATTGCAAAAAATTTAAACAATGAGTCACATATTTCCCTCATTCAAAAATTAAATACTGGGTATGCTGGAAAAAATATGTGCGCATTAAGAAGATAACCGGATTGAAAAACTTGATTACATTTTTTAAAAAGGCGTCAATGTACCAAATGTTTCTTAAATCTCTTCTAGGCAGCGCTGTGTTTGCGTTGGCCGAGGTTTATCATGAAATCTTTTCATGGTGCTAACTTTCCTTTCCTAAAGGCACTGGAAGCACGCTTTTCATTTCTGGTTGTTCGGTTGATATTTCTTAGTAAAAAGTCTGGCAAGAGCCTTTTTATATCAGCAAGGAATACATTGACTGAATTTTTTTGAAATGGCAGGGCAATTTTGCTTTTGAGAGCTTTTATGACTATTTAACAAGGGACACAACAAAGAAGAAATCGGCCTTAATAAGTTACAAAGAGAAACTTTGATTGCATGATTTAAGGCCATTGTGTTTTGGTTTAAACTGCTTTCAAAAGACGCAGCATTTTTGATCTGCGGGAAAACTAAGTGTTAAAATTCGAGGAAAGTTATTAGTTTCAACATCGATCATCACTGAAAGATGAATAGGCTTAGCTACAAAATTCATGAATTGTCTTCGAAGTTTTAAACATCAGAAAAACGAATTTTAGAAACTGTGGGGAATTTTGGAAAAAAGGAATGACAATTTCGCCAATTTTCGAACAATTTATTTGAACTTTCAATTTACCAGTTGCATGAGGTCTTCGAAGATTATTTTGTGGCAACCTTGATGTTACGTACAGTCGCTATAGTTTGAAGGCTAAAGTAACATCGATAGTTTTGTATTTTGTTGATATTCGGAAAGCAACACCGATGAATGAAAATAGTTTGCGAAAATTAATATAATATTCTGTTGACCAGGGGGTGGTCACTTGGTCAGAGGTTCAGGAAAGCCTGGTTCAGTGTGAAGGTGAAGTCTTTGAACGCCATTTAGGCCACTCCCAATTAGACTTTACTTTAGGTTCCCGCCCACCGCCCGCATCTGCTACAAGCTACCGCACGATTTTTTCATTATTGCCATTGATTTGAGTCTTTCTGGGAAAACAAATGATTTTTCTAATGAACCATCAATTGATCAAAAACAACCGATTTTTATGGCAAGTGAGCAAGTGTAGTGGATGTTTACAACATTATACGGTATCAGCGAAAATCTTCAGTCATGCAAGCGTTAATTTTGGTTAAGTGTATATTAATCTATCAAAGCAATTTGGTAGTCAGACTCATAATTCAATATTAATTCAAGCCATAATTCAATTCAATGGCTTGAATAATGATAATGTCAATGACCCGCTCGCCCGCGTGCATTTCTAAAATTATACCGGACGGGTAACTAAAGTCTAATTTGGAGTGGCCGTGTTTAGTTTCATGTCAATTCAAGAGAAAGTTTACATAGGACATTCGTCTAAAAAGAAAGATAAATACATATGTAAGCAAATCTTAAACACTGACAATAAATGATGTTTTACGATTTACAATTCGTTAATTGATTTTATTTGTCTTGTTATACGAAACGAAATTTAATAATTTTCGGGAATAGTTGTGAAGAGTTTTGGAGAATTTTCGACATTTCTAAAATAATTTTAGAGTTTTTGTTTGGAAAGTTTCTTGGGATTTATATTTTTTTAAGTTAAAACCTTTTGGCATTTTGATTTTGAAACTGTCAAGCGACGTTAGGTTTGTTCACTCACTCGTTCACTCAACCAGGCAATAACCACAAAAACAGCCAACACACGTTGCATTGCTGTGTACAGTTTACACTCTTTTTTTTAAAAGAATATACTTTATAAAAATATTGAGGCTGAAATTGGCAAAATTTTAAGAATATTTTAAACATAATGCTGAAACCGAGAGTTGTTAATAATATAATTTTGCATGTTTGAAAAAAAACATTACTGATTGCATGTATTGCAAGTGAACTCTGTTGGCAAATGGAAAAGTCATACACAAATATCTATTACCTTACAAGCTTTTCGATACCACAGTCATTTAAAAAACAAAAATTCCATGTCGCCAATATTCCCAAGACTAGGAATATTCGTACGAATATTTTTAGCGTAAAGTTGGCCAAAAAAGATAAGAATATCCTGCTTTGGTCCGAAAAACAATCTTCTTATAAAAAAGAGAGTGTATGTGTTTTTTAACAATTTTTCCATAACAAATTTTTGTTAGGAGATAGATTATGGAAACATTTGTAGCATTTCAGATTTATTTGTTCAGCAGTTTTAAGTACTAGTTTGAGCCCACCCTCTCGCCACTTTGATGGATTAAGGGTATCCACTTTCTTAAAACCAATCTTTTTAATCTCATTTTCTACTTGACTTAAATTCCAGGTCTTTCCTTCAGTTGGCTGTCCCCTCCTTCTCTGACCTACCAACATGAAGCACAATTCCTTTCTTATATAAGATAACATCCTACTCCCTCCTAAAAACATGCCTGTACCAGCGCACACGTTCTGCTTTTGGCAACTTATTTATTGTTTCTTTCAATCCCAAAATGACTAACCATCTAAATTGGTCCTTCCACTGCATGAACTTGAGTCTAAGCGAAAATTCCAAACTAGAGTAAAAGAACATAAAAAAGCTGTCGCACAGTTAGAGGTTCAAAAATCTGCCCTTGCTGATCACCACTAAACGACCGGACATGATATCGCTTGGGATGACGCAAAAATTCTTTGTACTTGTGAAAACTGGCGAAAAAGGCGCTTTCTTGAAGCTTGGAAAATTAACAAGAAACAATGCCATAAATCGTGACGATGGACTAAAACTACCAAGGGAATATTTAAGTGTTGTTTTTAAAGACAAAAGAAATTTAAATGTGAAATAACTATTAGCTGTATAAAAACCTCGCATAATTGTTTATAGATCACTTCCCCTGAAGAAGGATAGAGTTATATCCGAAACGTCGGGACATTTCTAATCATGATTTTTAAAATTTTTAACTCAGAAGAAACAGTTTTTTTATTTACATAAAATTTTTATTATGACTTGAGTCATGTTATCCCACTCGTTCTCTTTACTCATAATCTCCTCCATGTGCTCCTTCCATGTTCTTCCACTGTCTACACTGAAGGTTTGTCTTCTCAATTGGTCCCTCCACTGCGTCAACTTGGGTCGTGTTATCCAACTCATTCTCTTTATTCATAATCTCCTCCATGTGCTCCTTCCATGTTCTTCCACTGTCTATTACACTGAAGCTTAGTCTTCTCAACTGGTCCTTCCACTGCATCAACTTGAGTCATGTTATCCCACTCACTCTCTTTACTCGTAATCTCCTCCATGTGTTCCTTCCACGTTCTTCCCCTATCTATTACTCTGAAGCTTATAAGTCTTCTCAACTGGTCCTTCCACTCCATCAACTTGAGTCATGTTATCCCACTCATTCTCTTTATTCATAATCTTCTCCATGTGCTCCTTCCATGTTCTTCCCCTGTCTATTACACTGAAGCTTAGTCTTCTCAATTGGTCCTTCCACTCCATCAACTTGAGTCATGTTATCCAACTCATTCTCTTTACTCATAATCTCCTCCATGTGTTCCTTCCACGTTCTTCCCCTGTCTATTACTCTGAAGCTTAGTCTTCTCAACTGGTCCTTCCACTGCATCAACTTGAGTCATGTTATCCCACTCATTCTCATTATTCATATTCTCCATGTGCTCCTTCCATGTTTTTTCCTGTCTATTGCACTAAAGCTTAGTCTTCTCAATTGGTCTTTCCACTGCATCAACTTGAGTCTTGTTATCCCACTCACTCTTATTACTCGTAGTCTCCTCCACGTGATCCTTCCATGTTCATCCCCATCATTCTTTGTATTGTTTTATATAAAGTTTATAGTTATAGATGCTATGTAACGATCCCTCAAAGGTTGCTTTTATATGTCTTGATTCAATTTGTTTACCAGTTCGTAGGTAAATTATAATCGTGACTTTGATTATTTGAATATTTTATGAAAATTTGTTTACTTTTATTAACGCATTATTTGCTCGAAAATATAAAAAAAACTGTCAGTGAGAAAAGCTGAGGGAAAACTGTTGTAAATGTCTCGCTCTTTGACCAAAATCTTAAACTAAGCTCGTTCCCGGAACCATCGTTCCTTCCTACGAACTTAAAGAAACGAAGCTTTGGAGTTAATCATTTCAGTTCCTGAAATCCAGTTTATTGGTTCCGGTTTCAAGGCGCATGCGTGTCAGTCATAACAACCAAAAACAAAACAGCGGATCATTTTAATGAAGCAACTCAATTTTCATTAAAAAAATTAAGATAAGCAACGATATTGATCTTAAAAGAACAGCAATATAAAATTTTGAAGGCAGTCGCCATATAGCGAAAAAAAATGTGCTAGCCGTTTTGCCTACTGTCCTGGATCAAAAAACATGGGATGATATAAAATTTTGCAATACACCCAACTTATTTTATTGCTGGGGTTGTTCGCGGCCTTTCTTGGCGTTCTTTTTAATTTCGAGCACAAAGATGTCAAATCACTCGGCTATTATCTATTTACTTTCGGTTAACGAAGCAGCCAGATGAATCCAATTGAATTTTCAAAGGATTTTCCCAGAGCTCCGTTTCGTGGTGCTGCCCAGAAAGAACGTGGGCTCTGGGAATGACATTGATCTTGAATGAGTTATTAATCTTGCGCGAAATTTTTCTTCCCTTTCAAAATTGAATTGTATGATCATAAAAATCTTTTCGTATGGTGGCCCTGAAGGATCGAGCTGTTACTTTTTTTTATATACTGTGCTGCATTTCTTTTTTATTGCCACTTGGCAATTGACAGTTATAACTAGCAATTGTGCAACTGTCAATTGAACGATGACCCAGTGGCAATTGCCAGTTATAAGTGTCATTTGACAGTTATAAGTGGCAATAAAAAAAATGTAGCACAGTAAAAAAAAGTGATAGCATGGCCCTTTAGGGCCACCGTATTGTCGCCTGTTCTCACGCAGTATCGTCAGTATCACATC
>JAPEIX020013420.1:0-12652 GCA_026122405.2 Zoanthus sansibaricus
CGTCCGTCATTATTATTGCTGTACGAATGGAGTTGTGGGATATATTTTTGAACGCTAAATCTGCTGAATATGTAGTATCGCTGGCTCGTAAATAGAACAGAGCTAGAGACCTCAAAATTGCCAAAAAATACTGGTGAAAACAACCCAGTAATAGAATATAAAAATTGTTTTCCACATTTTTTTCTAAATTTCTTCCGATATTTTCTAAATTTCTCGGAAACTTTTAACTATCTCAAAAAATATCCGGAAACTTGTATCTAGGATTATTCGAATTGGGTAAAAGTTAAATTCCCGCCAAAAGTTATGTAATAAGCACGTGACTTTACTGTGCTATGCTATTGGCCACAAAGAACAAAAGTGTAATTTCTTTAATTACAAACAGAGATAACTGTTACACCACTTACCAATACTCTTATCCACTAAATTGTTGATAACCTTTTGAGCTTCCTTCCATTCGTTACCTAAATTTATCAGAGAAAACTTTGTTTTGATTGCTTACCTTATGATATACATTCGGTTATTTACGTTAGTGGTGGTGATGAAAATGGTTCTGAGGATTGACAAAAGCAATTGTGATTGTGCTCGTGGTGAGAAGAAAAAATTTATCTTGCTATCACACGGTTTTAAAAAGTATTTATTTTGTTTACTATATAACACAGGCCCTTGTTTACTGCTTAACAAGAGAACAAATGAACTATCTACAAACTATAATAACGGGGTAAAGTTCTTCAATAAGATAAGAGCAAAATTTCCCCATGTCTTGATATGAATTGATTGCTATAAAGTTTTTCAACAAACCGTTTTATGTTTTTTATTTCAATTATTTTTGTTTTACAAATCATTTTATAATCGAGATTCAACTGCAATCTGAAGTAGTTGTAAATGTTTATCAAAAATGGTTGCATATAGATATAAACTAGGATATGATAATAAGAAATGCACACAAATCTCAAGTAATTATAAAAGATTGTAAGTTTCGTTTTTTTGCCACTAAAGCTGTGCGAGTCCAGTTATAAAAACTGTACCAAGACATTTCGGCTTCTTAAATTTGATCAACTACAAATAACATAAATTAATTCTACGTCTGTTTTTTAATACAAAGTATGTATTAGGATTAACTTTAAAAAAAGAATTCAAACTTTTATTTTCAATCTTTCTTTTACCTCTAATATGAAATTTCTTTAACGTTGATGCAATGTCGACTTTTGCCTTTGACTGAACGAGAATGACACAAGCGAACAGTGACGTGATGACGGAAACTGTAGCAAACATTACGATTCCAAGAGTTTCCAGTTGATTACCCAATTTACTATATTCTCGGTATATTTTTCATCACTAGCCGAGTTTAAAACCTTTAAAATTCATTTCTTTCATTTGTATAGAAAGATCTTTTCGAGAGGCCCAGAAGATACTGCACTAGCGAATGCTAATAAATAAGTGACGAATTTCACTGCCAAGGAACCGAAGCGTATAGAGCAAGTTATTTTAAACTCAGTGAACCAGAAATAAACACAATGGTACTCAAGAAAGCTACTTGTTCTGGAAGACAGAAACAAGTTCTCCTTATGTTGGTCCATTTTTTTTCTTTTAACACCACTAAAGCAATGCAAAAGCTTTGCATCTTGCCGTTTTGCGGCCGGTATATTTAACTGTAAATGTTAGGTTTTTTCCTAGATAATAGGATCGGAATCTTGCCACAAACTCGTTGATATATTGTTTTGCTTCAAGAGGAGAGAGTTTATCAAAGAAACATTTAATTTGAACCAAAAATTTTCCTTTTTAAAATGAAAAAATTAATCTCTGGTCTTTGCATGGTCAGCCAAACAACTTTGCTATATATTTATGACTTTCTATCTTTTTGATGGTCAGAGAGTATAACGGATTTAGCGTTCCGTAGATTATTTTACTGTTCAATAATTCACAGTTTACGTTGCAGTAAATTGACATAAGCATAGAAAATGTTTGTTAATGAAAACTTTAGGGAGAATTTTACTACGTCGAAAACTATAACGATACAAAAAAAATATTCTTCAGTCTGCAAAGTTTTTTAAGTTCTTTTCTGCGATTTAATCATTTTATTTCGTTACTCCAAGACTTTTGTTATTTGAAAAAAAAAACATTCACCCATTAAACAATTCAAAACAAAAGAATTATCACGGGATTATAAAAGCCCACAAACAAACCGTTTGTTATCATAACTCAGAGCTAAGGATGCATGTTTTCGAGATTGATTTCCCAGAACGCTTGTGTTCTTGGTTCTTGTGTTCATAAATACTTGCTGCCGCTAAAAATAGACACAATGGCAACGTTGCTCAAGAATTATAACGCCTTGAAAACGAAACAAAATCATAGGGGGCCTGGGTTGAGTTGTTGCACTTTACAATAGTAGTCGCATGCGCATGCACTTTTTGATTCTTGCTCCTAGCTGTAATAACCTTCGTTGCACCTTGTAGCTGTAATGCGAAAACAAAACTGTAGCACTTTATAACAATAGTAATCTTTTTCGAAAGTAGTAACACTTATACAAATATAAGTATTATATTGACTAAAATAATTTTTAGTTGATCATTACTCCACAATAGCAACCAGCTGTCAGGCAAAAAATTATTTTGATCACTTTCACCCCTTTCGTCAATTCTTGGACCCCCCCTGGACGATATCTATTTACAAACAAAAGCCAAGTTTTGCGCCGAGAGGTTTCATTGCAATTCAACAAATTGTACATGTATCCCCAATATATAAGCTTGAGCTCGAGAAATCACAATAAACAGATTGGTGCTCCCTCTTTCTCCTCGCTTTTGTTGTTAAAACTACCAGGTTCAACAAGGTCAATATTATTAAAAAATTTTGCAAATGATTAACCAAAGATGCAGCTCCCCTGCTACGTAAAATCTATACACCAGGAAGAGTTTGATCATCTCCTTTCTAAAGGTATCCGATCCACAGCACATATAAATCAGTTGACAAAACACACCGGCTAGTTATATTTCAGTCTCACCAGTCCCCTCAACATAACATTCCACAAACATCGAATTAATGGTTGTACCTCAACACACTTTTCCGTATCCGACAAGTTCGACTGGAGTTAACAAAATCTTGGAACAGAAGAATTAACGTGAAGATTGCGCTTACACAAATCGCATAGTCTCAACCACGAGCTTAAATCTAAACGTTCCTGAGACAGATACAAACTCATACATGCACCTACTGCTACATTCAGGGAGTCATACAAAGAAGGTCACCTGCCTCAAATGTCTCCCTGTTTACATAGGCTTATTAACAAGCCATACATCTAGTATGATGAAAACATCTTCAGCAGTAACGTATCTATTTGCAAGTAAAACATCTTGTCGCGTGTAACAAAAGAGACATTACTGACCGGTAAAAAGACCCCGTTACAACATTAAACACAGAATACCTATCAACTCCTGGGACAAAAACATATACTTTAAAAGCTGTTTCTTAAATCTATCCATATATCTATATATTTACATGTGTATTTAAACATTTCAAATATACTCCCTAGCGTCCTTAGCATTTACAGAAGGGCACTGCTAAACAGAGCAGCAGCTGCGAAACAGCGAAAACTCAGCAAAACAGTGAAACAGCTAATCTTAATGTAGCCCATAACCCTAACCCTAACCCTAACCCTAACCCTAACCCTATAATCCCAACTCTAACCCCAACCCTAACCCTAACCTAACCCTAACCCTAACCCCAACCCTAACCCGAAACCGCAGTAAAACAGTGAAACAGGTAATCTTAATCTAACCCCTAACCCCAACCTTAACCCTAATCCTAGGAATTGGGATAAGGGTTAGGTTTAGAGTTACGTTTAGGTTAGTTTCGCAGCTTTTTTGCTGTTTTGCTGATTAGCAGTGCCCTTTACAGAAAAGAAAAGAGAAACATGAAGCTCATATAGTGCAACGCAGCTAGCAGTAACTTTTGATCCAGTGCCAGCAACATCATCAGGAGGAAACCACATCTGCCATTTTCTGCCCCTTCTCCTCGACTGCATTCCGGTGTGGTGAGGTGTCATTGCTAGTGCTGGTCTTACTCAAGTAACGTTTTATCATCCCTCTATAGTCAAACCCGCCCCTTCTCCAACGTTTGCTGGAGGGCACATTTCAGCCTTCTGAGTACAGCTGCAGAGAAACCTAAACGGTGTCTAAATATGACACAATTCAAATAATAGGAGTCTGCAATTGCTATAGTCTGCAATAGGAGATACAAAGCAAGCCCCGATTGACAGTCTGACATGAAAGTTCTTGTACAACAGTTTAAATGTGATAGTCCAGGATTTAATTTATGTCTTTTAATATCCATACTGTAAATCTCATCAAAATGGCAAAACACTCCTCTTCTCGTTTCCCCACCTCACCCCAACAAAATCTCAATTCTTCTCTCAACACACTAAAGCATTTATTATTTTAGTATATAATAACAACGAAAAATAACATAAAATTAGTTTATTTACATAATATATCAAGTTAATATATGAAAACAACATTAATATAAACAATCGTTGTCAACCCTGACACAGAGAGCCAAACACATTCTTAGCAATGTTATTTTAAAATAATTATAATGAAGTTGATGGTACTGGTGATAACATTAAAATTCTAGTAGCTCACGAACATTTGCTTGTCCAAACATACAGCATGCGGTGATTGTGAACTTGAAAGTTAAATGAAATTCGGAAAACGTAGCCTGATGATTTAGATTGGGTAATACTTTGCATTAGCTCGCTAAATTACCTTTTATAGGTTACAAAATATATGGAAACATCAGAAAAATGCGCAAATCAGTCAGCAACGTAGGTCGATCGAAAGATTTTTAAATGACTAGCAGCATCTCTGCTGAATTTAATCACGCAAAACTTGTTACAACACGGTATATAACCATGTATAATTTTCTGAGTACGTTACAATATATATTCATATGTAAACTTTTTCTTCTCATACACTTGAATTTCCTGTTTTATAATTGTTTTGTTTGTTTGTTTATTGTTGTTTTCTTCTCATTTATAGGCAGTTGTGTTTATTAGTTAGTTTGTTTGTTTGCTGTTTTTGCTGTTGTATATTGGCGCAGCCTTCGTATTTCGATGTCTATGGATCAAGTTCCATCCCAGAGCCAGACCCCGAACTGTTCTCTGTAGACACGGCCACGTTATTCCGTTTTTCCTGGAGCCCACAGCAACTCTGAGGACAGAATGATAGGCAACTTCTCTTGCATACCGGGACGCACGTAGTTTGGGGAGCTACTGGAGAGGGCGCCGACGGGGGAAGGTTTGCGGAAGGTATTTGTAAAAAATTTGGTGGTGGTTCTTGGAGGTTAGGTTGCGGGGGAGCTGGCGCTACTGCTGGAGCGGTACCTTGAGTTGGACAGCAACAACAATCGGTTTGAAGATTGCACGCGGGGTTGCAAGGATCCGCACATGCACCTTGACAGGGAATCATGTCACTAGAAGGGAGCGTGGAATTGACAGGACGCGCGGACCAGTTGTAGCCGTCCCAAGATAGATCGACCGCGTTATAGTTGGGTTGAGTAACGTGTTGTGTTGGAGCTGCTAAAAATAAAGAAGTCAATTATCATCGTTAAGTATCCACCGTTAAGGGAAAAAGGCAAATTTTGGTGGAAGAAAAAGAAAGAACAGGTGAGAAAGAGATTGAGCTAAAGTAAAAACCAAACTTGTGAAGAAAAAAGGAAACAACGCAAATATATTATGTTAGCTAATGAAAAACCACTGTAGACCTGAAATAAAGTAATAATGATAAATCTATTACCATTTTTCAATTTGTTTACTGGAAATCACAAAAATCGTTTAGTAAAAAATAATCTTTAAAAATTTTTCCTCACACTAAGAATCCCAACTGGTATTGGCAAACCAGTTGGTTATTTCCAAAGTGTGGTGAATTAACCCAGGGATCACCGAGAAGTAAATAAATCAGTCTCTAGTCGGGGTAGGAACTAGACCCAAATTATCAGTTACTTACATCCCCTACACTGAATACTAAACCACATTACCTCCAAAACGAGAAACAAGCTTCATATTACTCCAGCACCCATTATTTTTGCATTGTCTTTCCAAAACTCTTAATCAAAGATCCTGAACTTTTTATTTTCCGATAAGGTATCAAGTTTAAAGATCAAAGAATCCTGCGATGTAACAATTATATAACAATGCGGATTGCATGCGGAGGTCAGAGATGTATCCGGTTTCTGAAAAATTATTGACCAACCCCTCCCCTTTACGGAACGTTTACACCATTTTAGACTCTGATTAAATTGTATGGGAGAGCATGCAATAAGTATAGCTTCTCAGATACCGGTTTTTTTCCTACTCACCTTGTGGGGGATTTGGTCGCACAGCCGGGTGTTGGATGGCAGGATGTGCCAAAGCTGGATGAGTGTTAAGAACTTTGTGATGGCTGTGGGACGCCTTGTGATGGTGTACTTTGTGTTGATGTTTATGATGGTGTGCTTTGCGATGATGTTTGTGATGGTGGTGTTTGTGTGCGTGATGTTTTTTCTTTTTTTGTTTTTTCTTTGCCACAACTGGAGTCACCAGATATGGAATCTTGAAGTTCAAGAGAAAACTTTCCTTCTTTTTCTTCAATGGTTTCTGCTTGTCTGCCAACTTTTTACCAGCAGTAACACTTAGCAGAGAAAGTTCTGTTAAGAAAATGTTTCACTTCTTTTTTGAAATGTTTTATGTCAATCTTTTACTAACAATATTAACAATAACACAATTATTAACTACATATAATTTCTATTTAAGTTGTTTTCAAAAGAAGAAATAAACAAATCTGTGAATCATCACACTGAATTATGCGATTCTTTAACGTAGTTATGTCACAACCCCTAATACTCGAAGCTTATGTATAAAGCTTTGATATACACTGTAGCTTGCTTATTGCACCTTTTGTTTTAAATGAGAAAATAATCCCGAAGTAAGACGCACTCTGATTGGCTACAACTCTATTATTCACGGAATGACGTCACGCAACACAAAAAATATCAGAAGGATGGAAGTAAGTTATTTTCTACAAGAAATAAAACAGTATATCGCTTTCGTTTCTAGACAATAATTTCTCAAACTCATTAATAATTCATCAAGGTAAAACAAAAGAATTAATAACGGTGACCATGGTTTGGAAATGTGGTCTTAATTAGCATATATTTTTGCAATTTTATTTCTTCCTTTACTCCTTAATTTTAGTTTCGATTGAGAAGCTATATTAAACACTCGAGACAGTGTTTCATCACATTTCCAAACACCTCGAATTTTGTCAAAAATGCTCCTCTACGCTTCGTATTTTCATCTCTCTTCTCGGTGTTTGGAAATGTGATGAAACACTGTCTCGAGTGTTTGATATATTACATAGAACGCTATGACGCTTAGAACACTCGAAAAACAGAGAAAAAACTCGGCTTTACCTTGTTTTTTCTCATCACTTTTCTCGTGTTCACCTACATCATAATTTTATTGTCTAAAAACACGAGCGATGCATCTTTATTCCCTTAATGAAGCTAAGCTAAATCTTTTGAGAGCCAAGTGACCCATAGAGCCGGTGCTTATCTCCGGTTCGGTACCTAGTGTTAGGCGCATGGAAGTCTTAGATTTCCCCCGGCATGCGACACTAATCTATCACAGGTTAGCTCCCACGTACACCTAAAAGCAGATAATCTAAGTTAGCCTAGACAGATAAAAAAATATCCCACTAATATTCAAATAGTCGGCAGAGCTTGGAATCAAATTAACTGGGGACCTTGTTGTAGGAAGACAGAGATCTTATACTAACTGCGCCAACCAGGCCCACCCGGCCACTCACTCAATCAATCCTCTTCGTGCCCCTGGGCAACAAGGCCATAATGAGTGAACTGTAGGTTTTTGTAGCATTTGGTAATTTTACAGGGTGGGTTGTAAGCCCTACGCCCAACCCCCAACCTGGAGGACCGGTGTGTCTATTTTTGTCTGGCGCCTCACTCTAGACCTGCCAAGCGTGGTTGAACTTGGCACTAAGGCATCCGATGGAATAGCTCTAGATATCCTTAAGGCACGCAAATTACCACACCAACGGCAAGGTATAGACACCATTGCCCACCTGAGCAGCAGATTAAAAAAAACATTGAAATCTTACCCTTGTCTTTCTCACTGTGAAGTTTTTTAGCTCTTACTTCAGCATGGGATCCTGTGTTGACATAGATACAAATGAACAAAGCAGTTGTTATCAAAGATTGAGTTCCCACTATTATTATATATTCCCTCCTTCAATTCATTTTCCAGTGAATTCAACTAGTTAACTGTCTATCCCTTGTCATAAATGGAATGCTGTGTCGGTATTTCTACTTCCTGCATTCACTCTGACGAAGGACTGCAGTTCGAAACGTCAGTTCGACGGAGTGAATTCTCTCCTACCAAGGACGATCAGATCAAAACTTCTTCTCACTGCGGTGTAAAACTTACCTATTTGTAAAATTTGTCTATCCATTGCTATATTTGCTTGTTAATCTAGAGTTAACCTAGGGTTAGAGACTGTCGAGGGTGGTTTTGGTACTAGCTAACTACACAATGAACGATCAATTTCATTAATGCTGGAGGCAAAAACAGCATTTCATATTTAGTCTGAACTCATTGCATTGAAGGTAAGTGATACATAACTTTATTTGAACAAATAAAATTATTTTTATAAATAAGTACATAATTGTAATAAAGCAGTTTAAATAGAATAGAATAATAAACAAACAAACAAATAAATAAATAAAGCTGTATTATTATTTAAATGATTTATTATTGTTATTATTATCATTATTATTATCATTATTATAATTATTCAAATAGTGGGCTATTGCCAATTCTGCAATCTGATTGGCTACTGAACTGGGGTACTGGGGTCTCTCAGAGAACTTTAGTTGTTTTACCATAAAGTTCACGCAATCCCCTTTAAGACAATGTAGTATTGTAATAATCAATTTCCTTGATAGTTAAAGTTTTTGTGATACCCCTTTAGTCTTTGTTAGTGATCAGTGATCTTACCCACCCATCCCTCTCTTACTAACTTTCAAATACATGCGATCCTCGAAAATAATCCGACATCCCTTAAGCGCTTTTGTTTTATGACTTAATTAAAAACGGGGGCCAGTATTAAACTTCAACAACTGTAAAGTAAAGTTTCCGTCTAGTTCTCTGTCTATAAACGTACTAGTTTCTCGAGGTGTCTAGATAATTAAAAGATCTTTCTTACCTACTGCACCATTCAGAAAATCAGTAACTTCTTTAGCTGCTTCCTTCACTTTATTACCTATGTGAAGACATCATACTTTTGGTTTGAGTTTCAGTCGCTTCATAAAATTTCAAAACTGTTCTCAAATACCTGATCGTACCTATTTTGGCGTCAAGTAGGTGTAGGACTGCTTTTCCAGCAGCCTGTTCGGCCTCTTGAACATTTGCGACACTGCGACGTACTCCTGGTAAAACTGACAATGGAAACAACAGGGTTGAGATGCTTTAGCACAAGGAAACCGTTTCGTGTTTTGCAAAATATACTTTCACAAATTTACCAAAATCTGCCACTGCAGAGACAGCTAATCTTATAGCGATACTGTTAGATTAAGAATGAATTTTTTTAAATCTAATCAGCCAATATTTGATATTTGCCTTTTCCAATATTCACCAAGTAAGAACCACAAAAGTGATTATGATTAAGCGATTTATTGCTGGCGTCGTTTTTTCTAATTTATTTTTTCATCATATTATCTTAAATTTAGGTAGCAAATGAAGAAGATAAATAAAATTTGAGGAAGTATTTCAAATGGTCACAATGATGAAACGTTTAGACTTATATAGCGTATTTTCCATATATGAAGAAGCTCTAAAGCAAGTTACTAGGGTGCACAAAATCAATAGAGGCTCGCATACGTTAATTAGGAATGCTCTTGGTAAAACAGACAGACCACACAACATCGGGTAACTAAAATTTGCGATAGATGGTAGATGGGTCTTTAATTCCACGATAAATGGTAAAGAGAATCAGTCTCCAGTTGAACGTTCTTGTCCAAGAAGACGTGAAGGTCTTACAATTTGAATGTTAAAGCAAAGACAGCACCTTTTTCTTTATTAATCTTAGAGCCTAAGTGATGGTCTGGCCGGGTATCAAACCGGAGCATCCAGCACGGTAGACTGGCGCATACGAACAACCAATACGGTAAAAGTACATGCTTTAGGCTTCTAAAAAATATTAATTTTCGTTAGCAGTTTAATTAAAGAGTAAAAATCAAAGATACTTTTGAATATACAGTCTTTTTAGGTTTTGGAGCTGGTGACGTAACCTTAGCAATTCGATGCAACGCTATTATAACCCGTGGAAGAAGATGTGAGGTGAACCTTCTCGTGATATTAAAAGGTTTACAGCACTTGATTAATTGAAATCATTTGGAACTGATGGGTAGGTTTGGACAAAGGACACCAGTGCTAATTAAACAAACACAAATGAGGAAGACCAGGTACTCGGCAGCCGAAACGTAAACTCTAAGACATCAAAACTTTAGTCCCACGCACTTTACTCTTCTTGTACATATAGCGAATATTGTACCGTAATAATTACTTAAATTTCGGGATCGGAACTCTCGAAACACCATGATTACTGATTAGGGCACTAAAATACCCATAACGCAGTGAATCATGGTTTCTAGTATAAATTTAATACGTTCTTCAACTAAAAGGAACTTACCTCGAAGGTTTTTCAGTGCTTTACCATTTTCTTCTACAAAATCTGGATCGATTCTTTTAGAAATGACCATTTGGTACAAACAAGTCAGCACTAAGCACCCAATAGAAAGAAATTTTCTTCTCATGATGGCAGCGTTTGTAATTTAGATTAGAATATTTTACCGTCACTACCGTCACGTTCTGACAAATATACACTACCACAATACTTTTACAAAGATGGTCAAGCTATGACCCTCCGACTACAAATTCATCCTTTGATAAAATTGATAAAAAAATAAAAATTTTAAAGTCGGTTCATTACTCTTACGAAGTTGATCTTTTAGCGAGTATTTTTGTATTGAATTATTCATTGGCGGGTTATGTATTGTTGAGAAAAAAACAAGCAGTTTATTGTTTCTTGTCCAACCAGAAAAGCTTCTAGCTCAGATCTGGAACTCACTTCAACGACATTGTTTTCATTTAACAGTATATCAGGTAAGTCTAGTAAAATGCTTTGTTATTCTTTAAAACATCTAACGTAATACAGAAACTGTAAACAAGAAGAGTACTAGTAGCGCAATGGCATATGCACAAAAAAATCCACGAGTGCCAGATGTTTAAAAAGGGAAAGCATTAGCAATATTGTATTAGGGTTGTGGATTTTGAAACCCTATACTTATAATACCTGATCTTTTTGCAGAATATCAATGATACTTTCAAACTAACTTGTTTTTCAAAAGACAATACAATTCTAAAAGCTATAAAAACTAAAATTCCCAATATCCAGACCTAAGCTGCTGGTACTTTGAGAAGCAAGGTACGTATACAAACCATATACGTCTGGAACCCTGGAGCTTTGTAGGGTTAGGATACATTTTTCCACACTCTGCTCAGATGCAAGGTCATTTAGCAGCTAACAAATCTATCGTGTTCAGGAAATTAATCCTGTTCGTTAACAATTCTGTGAGTCCAAAAACCAATGTCTATAGCTAATAACGTGGCAGGGTCATACCATACCGAGGGTCCTGAAGGATGGGGGGAGGGGGTACCAATCTCATTTTCTATCCCATTTGTTTCTAAAATTCCACTTTGCAGTGCTCAAACTTTAAACTATAATCTCATTATCTCTGCACCAGAACCGACCAATTCCAATGACATGTATCTGGCGGGCTTGGAGTCCGATCATGCTGCTTAGCCCAGGCATTTTGCCAGACTCCCACTGGGGGGGCAATTTCAGTAGTGTTTTGAAAACTGTATTGGGGGGATAACCCCTCCAATTCATAGTTAAGTTTTATGATGGTTTCTTCATTTGGGGTTGCCAGTATCAAGGGATACTATGTGTTCATAGTAATAGCAATAAAAAAAAAAATCCATGCGTCCCAACTTCGCAGCCTCCCGTAGTACTTCTGTTGTTTTTCTTTAAAGCGCTGCGCAGGTCGAATCACATTTGGAGCAGGACAACTTGATGTCCACCAAAAAGATGGACTTGGATAGTTGCTTGGGCGGCTTTTTGGTGAATGCTTTTGCCGATGACTGTTTCCTGATGATTTTGCCGACCGTTAAACGCTTTTTCAGAAAATCTAAGTGGATAGTGACATGATGCCCTGGTGAATTGATGTGAGTTGGGAATTCAAAAACTGTATAGTTTGCAAAGAGTATCTCAGACTAGCCATGTTGCCCTTTGATGACTGAGTGTGTGCGATGATGATCGGTCAATTTTGATAGAACGTACATTATGCAGAGTCGAGTAGCGCAGTTGTGTGCAATTGATGTAGGCCTCAACACAGTTCGCCGGATCAAAGTGGGTTTCGCTAAGAAGTTTGGGAAGCAAAACTTTTGCAATTAGTTTGGGATGTTTGGGGTGTTTGGTTGAATGGAAAGAAACCTGGCAGGGATTCTTTAGCCTTCGAGCCTATCTAAAATTATCGATTAAAGTGTAAA
>JAPEIX020013497.1:0-12650 GCA_026122405.2 Zoanthus sansibaricus
ACACAATTGTGTATTGAGCACTCTCCAGCAGTGTTTGCTACAACTTCTCATGATTATTATTATATATATATATATATGTATTGTAAACTATTTCCTCTCCTTCTTATGGCCTTGTAGGACTGTGGTTTCTGACCACAGTCATTATTGAGACAAAGGGTTTGGTTCCCACTGACTGCTCACTGTTGAACCAGGCATTTCTGTCTTTAGTAAAGTATCAGTGCTTGATTATTTGTCCTTGCCTTCAAAACAATACAACACTAATTGGGAAACAAGAGACTAGGGTTCAGGTCTTTCATTAAGAGGTAGGGTTTGGTGAATTTTGTTGCTTACTTGAATAAATCTTTTGCCGATAACAATTGCAAACTTACACAGATTATGCACCAGATATGTAAAGTGAGAAATGTCAGGTGTTTCTTTGTTCTCTAAAGCACTTTCAAACTTGAAAACCCTCTACATAGGGTGCATTACAGTGTAGTCTATAGACTGTGTTTATTAAGAGATGGTAATCTTCAGTGCACTTCTACAAATCATCAATATTGTCGTCACTATCCAGTAGAACTACAGTACTTAGTAGAATATGGAAGCCAGATTTTTCTTGTCATCTGTTTCCCCCTTTCATTTTAGAACAAACACAAAGTTGAATTTTAATTGATACTGTACTAATAATTAGAAAAAAATACAATCATGTCACTTGATATGTACCTTAGTTTTATATTGACTTTACAGGTTGCAGCAGCCACAGGCCATAATGTAACAATGGTAGACCAGACCATGGCCATCCTGAACAAGTCGTATCAAGGTATCGAGAGGAGTTTGGAGAGGGTAGGAAAGAAACAGTTCAAAGATGATCATGAGGTGGGTCTGTGTGTACAGTAATAGACTTGGTGCACCAATGTAATGATTTACATTGTACTAGTTATTAACACTGACAATAACAGGCCCTTTGCAGTTAGAGGCCAAGTGTCCACACCCGCCTTAAATTAATTAGGCATAACAAAATGATGTTCAGAAATTTAAAGAGCAGGTTAGCATTAGTTAGAAGGCATAGTTTCAAGATAGCAATATAAAATCAAAATGTTTCTAAGGAAATGTATGTGAAAATGGTGCTGGAGTGCTGGTGAACAAGCCTTGCTCTCTAGTCATACAATTCCTTGGAAAATGGAATATGATTATCCTATTTTTTGTTGCTTGCCATTTTGTTACATAATATTTGAAGTCAATAACTGACATAAAATTTAAAGATTTTTATGTTTTTCTAATGTCATTGAGCCTGTTCTTTCCATTTCTATGCCATTTTTGTCATTGCTAATTGATTTAAGGTAGCTGTGGTCATGTGATTGCCTGCAAAGAGCCTTTAATTAATTATATCAGGCGGTGATAAGTGCGACTCTTTCTTTCTTTCTTTCTTTCTTTCTTTCTTTCTTTCTTTCTTTCTTTCTTTCTTTCTTTCTTTCTTTCTGATTTGTCTTCAGTAAGACATCTACCCATTTCAAATATGGACCTCAATGTTTTCCCTGCTGCATGATCCATTCTGATGGTATGAGTTTGGAGCAGAGTTTTCATGTCGTGTACCATGACTGACTTGCAAGTTCATAAGATTTGTCGAAATAAACTTCTCTCTGATATCTTTTCTCAAA
This sequence comes from Zoanthus sansibaricus, assembly GCA_026122405.2. Taxonomy (NCBI): domain Eukaryota; kingdom Metazoa; phylum Cnidaria; class Anthozoa; order Zoantharia; family Zoanthidae; genus Zoanthus; species Zoanthus sansibaricus. The sequence goes on from JAPEIX020013497.1 coordinate 1,638, forward strand.
AGTTTAACTTTACCGATTGGGGAAATATCAGCTAAAAAATAACACCTATCTGAACACCTTCCTAAAATGTAGTTCAGTGATCAGCAATAGAAGTCTAAGTATAATGTGCTAGCTTTGAAACAATCTATGATATATCAAGTCTTTTACAAGTCAAAGCAAAATCAGTTTTTTTAATACCTTGTTCAGGTATCTTTCTGGACTCAATAATAGTTATGTTTTCTGATTCAATTTTTAACTGATTTACACCCAGTAATCTAAAGATTTACTCTAAGGTATTTTATTTTAGAATTTTAGATAACATAATTTTACATCGTCTAGCAAAGGTGTACTGTTATATGCAGTTACTATATCATTAACCATATTAACACATCAACAATGTTCTTGCCACCATGTTTTATTTTCATATAGATTCATGGATCAAATAAACTTTGCTTGAATCTATACACTATTCAGTATAAAGTTCCAGTTTCTGCCTTGTCGGCTAAAAATCATATAATGTTTTGTTCACTTTATAAACTAATTTCTCATTAGACGTTTCTGGAATTTCATAACGTTCAGCTTGTTCTCAATCAATCTCACAGTCATTGCTGCGTTTAGATTGGCAATTTTGACATTAAGTTAAGCAACGTTAGATCAATTTGTGCAACAATTTGCGTTGAAGCTCTTACTGATGTTATCTATGTGGTTGGTGCATAAGTTTCAAATTAAGCAATATCTTTAATTTTGCTTTAACTTTGTACAACATATCTTGCCATGTGGGTTAAATTTCCATCTGAATTTTCTTTAATTGCACATATCCATCACTGCTTGCAAAGGGGCTAGAAGAAAAGTTTTATTTTCTTTAAGAGAATCCTACTGCATTTAATCATCCATGACAATTTTCAAATTATAGTGTCCAGGTGAATCGATGGTTTCAGTATAGCTCTGCGAAAGATCTTTAACTGTATGACAAAAGTTAACATTAATATAATCATGATGTTCGTGTTCAGTAACATTGCAAAAATAAGCTGGTGTTTCTCCCTTCTTTAACAGGATATCGTCTACTTGATTCAGGACCTTGGTCGATTTGCTCCGCAATTTCATTTCTAGGCACAGCTTTAAATTAATACAGTAGGCTCCACAAACATCTTTAGATACTTATAAAAACTCATTAATAAATACTACACGCCTGAACTTCTTCATTTGATTCGTTTATAGAAAGTCCACAGAATAAGCTGGGTTGTACAACTTCTTCTAGCCTGAAAAAGTTCTTCTCAGATCTTGGGTCTAGATTTTTTCTCTCTTGAACATGAGAACAACAAACAGTTAAAAAAGGTTGATGTTTTAAACAATCAATTTCACACCAGTCGTAAAATGTTTCATTCAATGTGGTTTTATAACATCTGTTGCGATTACATAAGGCTATATGCACTGTTATGTTTACAACTACTTAGGTTATTTGTCTTCAGTCAAAGATCTACCCATTTCAAATGAGGACTTCCATGTTTTTCTTGCTGATCCATTTTGATGGGGTGAGTTTGAAGCAGATATTTCATGTCGTATTCCATGATCAACTAGCAGTGTTTCAAAATATTACGAAGTAAATATAATAACATTTAACTTTACTGACTGGGGAAACATTGGATAAAAATATATCAACTATCAACCATCTTCGTTACTGCAGTCGAGTGATCATCAGTAGGACTCTAGGGATAATGTGCATCTTTGAAACAAATCGTCATATATTAAGTATTGTATAATCAAAGCAAAAATCAAAGTTCAATGCCCTTTCTGTATTTCTTTACATCAGGTAGTTATACATCCTCAAAAAGATAAATGCATGTTTGTTCTCTTCGCAATCACTTTACACTAAGCTATACAAAGTTTTTCTAATAAGTCAACATTTACCTATAATCATCATAATCATGTTCAGTAACATTATGAAAATAATCTGATCGTCTTCTTTTTCTCATAAGATATCTTCTAGTTGTTCCAGGAACATGTTCCATTTGTGCTAAATCAATTGTTGAATTCTAGGTACAGCTTTAAGGTAATAGCCATCATGACAGTTGGCTTCATGAACATCTTCAGATGCCCATAAAAACTCTTTAGTAAATACTACACGCCTGACCTTCTTAATTCGATTCGTTTCTTGAATGTACTCGTCATAGCTTTATAAAAAGTCCTTGCTCAGATACTGGGTCTAGTTTTTTCTTTTCTTGAACATGTTAAGACCAGTAAAAGGCCTCATAGAGTGTCTCATTCAATAAGGTATTATAACATCTGTTGCGAATATTTGAGGCTGTAAACACTGCATATGTCCATAAATATTTTGGTAATCAACTAAAAATCATATTTTCATACCCCCTTTACTGTTCCATTATTTATGATGTGCTGAGTTTTGAGTTTACTTTTCTTGTTCCAAAATCTTTTAACTTCTTTCGAAACAAATTCCCCTCTGCTATTGCTTCTCAAACATTTAAGTTTATTGATTGGGTTAACATCAGCTAAAAACTTCTTTGTAACTTTTAAAATGTCACTCTTGTGTTTGAGGAAATATGTCATATGTAATCCAGAATAAGCATCAAAAAGAGTAAAGGAGTATATCTGTAACCATCAATACTAACTTGTACAGGGCTGGCTAAATCAGAGAACACAATTTTCAGTGGTAACTTGGCTTTTTTATCATGATTAAGAAATGGTTGACTAAACTCTGTCATTTTATCCAAACTGCAAGTTTCACAGAACAAGTTGGATGCTTTATTCAGTAATATGAAGCCTTATCACATTATATACATTGAATGGTCTAAAATCTGATACCGTACTCTAAAATCATGATTCACTTGCTTCACAGATTATTCTTTTCAAATTATACAAATAATTTTTCTTCCTAATATCAAACTTTTTTCCATTTTCCGTAGTAAGTAAAGCGTTGTCAAATGAAAAATCTATCACAGTATCTTTTTAAGCTGCTCCTTGGAGTTTATAACTAGGCGCACTAGGGGCATTCTTCAAAATTATGGAATAAATATATTTTCATCAACATCTTGAAGGTAATACTTGGCGGTTCCCTTTCACCCAGCAACAATATTGGTTCTTGATCCATTAACTAATTTAATATAAATCTTTTTCAAAGAAAACTTTGATTGCTTGTGGTCGCACCACAATCAGCAAGTATTATAACATTTTCTGTGTTGAGGTCGTTTACACCAACTCTTTCTTATCAAAAACATTTTTAGAAAAATTTGCTTAATTTTTTTTAACATTGTTAGCAGTGTCACTTTCAATACATTTTTTTTTCGAAGATTAGTATCGTGTGTTTTTGACTCAAAGGTTTCACACTATCTCTTTGGTTTACATTCAGCAGATCCATGTCCTTTTTTCTTACAACTTGCAAAGGCTGTTTCACTTTTGCTATCATTATACTATTGTAGTGGAACGCTCACTTTCTTCATAAGCAAGAAGTAATATTTTGAATTGTTGAAAAGTAGGTATTTTTGTAACAAATGTCTTGAAACAAAGAAAAAAAAACTTTAATTACTATACTCCTAAACGTATTAATTCACCTGCTACAGCTTGCGCACGATTCACATAGTCAGTTGTACTTTCCTCTCTATCTTTTTCAAGAGATGTGAGTTTAGTATACAAAGCAATATCTAAAGCGTACAATTTACCTTAAGCACTGAGATCTGATTTCACGTTTAAATTTTTATCAGCAAACAAAACAAAACAACTTTAGATCTTCCCCTTTCTAAATGTGCAATTCCTTTTTGAATATCTACTAAATCCAGACTGCAAATGTTCTATTTCTGCTAGCAACTTTGTTAACCCTATCTAGCCCGGGCTTTTTTGAGGTTTCACAGACCCCGGGGGGAATCCGCTCCCGATCCCATCAGTAGATCTCATGGTAATCACTATGAGAGCCACTAGATTTTGACAAAAATCGTCAGCCTATCGAGGTGAGCATGCCAACAATTTCGCCAAATTCACAGTGCCAATATATAGTTCTTTGATATTGACAAGGATCGAGCTTTCTCAGCCCTTTATGATGAGCTCAGGCAACCAGAATATGCAAAAAAGCACGATGCACTTGTATTAATATCAATGTTTTGGCACTCAAAGTGCCGTTTACTAAATCGATTAAATGATTGAGAATATGGTCACGTGACGGATTGTATTATCGTATGTACATACCATACAAAGTCGTCTCTCATTGCATTCAGACAACCACCTCCTAATGCCTCAAGCATTCTATTATTGTATAAATATTTTTTTGCTTTTCACGGGTCCCTTACCATTAACTGTTACATTAGCTATGGCCATTGCAGCATAAGTTAACAATAGGGTTAAACTATAACAATAGCAATCTGTTGATCCAACAGATGGTATCATTGTGCAAGTAACCTCTTTAGAAATAACATTAAATGGAAATATTAACAAAACTTTTCTTATCAACCGACTGGCTTAGTAATAAGTTAAGTCTTCAAACACAGTAAACTATAAAGTCAAAGAAAATATATTAATTTTGGCATGCCTGACTAAAATCAGCCAGTAGAATGCCTAATTAAAACCAGTGTGTTCTAGTATCTTTTGAGTTAGATTAGCGGTGACCATTCAGGAGTAATGAGTATAAACAATTTTAATAATAATTATGACAGAAACTTAACTAGGCGAGAAATTAAACAGATCTTGCTTTCGTTATAGGCAAATCTTTATTGACGTTATTGTTTACATTCTGCTTCATTAGCATACAACTCTAGGTAGCTAACGAACAAAGATAAATAAGATTTGAGTCCAAAACTTAGGAAAGGTTGTGAAACTAACAAAGAGTTGAAAATCTTGACGCTATTCAAATAGTTTAAAAAAAGATATGGCACTTCCAAAATACTCAAAACAGCTGGGTGGCAAAACCGTTAATGAGCCAAACATACTCTGTAAAATCTCCATTAGATCACAGGAACAATGTTTAGCATATCACTTTCGTATTTTAGAAGATGTTTATTATACAAAACATTCTCAATATACAGTGCTTCAGCTTTTCTAACCTTATTAGAATCTGGCGCACATATGCTAATGAAGAGGAAAATGTAAACAAAGAGTCGCCTATATTATTGAGCCTTGTTCTCATAATGACAAAAAAAGAATAGATGGGAGGGAGATAATTTTTGTAATATGCCTGGTTGTGTCAAGCTAAAAGCGCTTTTAGAGGACTTTGCTTCACGAATAATTTAGAATTTTACTTAAACTGTTTTGTCTATTGATTAAAATGTCCACTTCTCGCCGGCTAAACGTTTTTAGTCGCGTGCGAGGAAACACGCGAGAGTCGGTAGCGTGACTTATTGACGTCATTTCGTGGTAAAACTGTCCAATCACATGAAGCTGAAAACCAAAACAAAACAAACACAAGTCATTCTCGGTGTTCTTGGGCTGCCATTTTGATATTATATGGAAACGTTGCTTGGCCTGAACTTAAGCTGCAAATGTTAGGAATCTAGAGAATCTTTTGGGTTGGTTTATACATCGATTTTACATATACATCTCAAGCAATTAAGGTCACGAGATCAGACGTTTAATGCACTAGACACTCATCTAGCTATATATGCTAGCAAATACAAATTAACAATTCTTTCTGAACATTAAAATTTAATAAATAATTTCTTTCTGAACATTGAAATTTGATAAATAACTTCTTTCTTATTATTAAAATTTATTATTTGCTCTGAGTTTTAGACAACATTGACGTCTGAATAAAATTTGAATAGAGATATCCAAATTAATCTAGTTTTTATTTCATTTGCAAATGATTATAACTTATATGACTGGTTATGTGAAACGGCATATAGCGGCAACACGTGCAAATTTCCGATTTTCGTCAAGCTAAAAGCACTTTTAGAGGCCTTTGCTCCACCAACAATTTAGAATTTTATTCAAACTGTCTGTTCTATTGACTAAAAATGACAAGTTCTCGCTAGCTAAAGGTTTTCGCGTGCGAGGAAACACGCGAGAGACAGCAGCGTGACTTATGACGTCATTTTATGACAAAACTGTCCAATCGTATGAAAGTATGAAAATCGCGCAATAATTATAAAGCTGATCAAAACAAAACACAAACATATTATTCCCGGCGTTCTTGGGCTGCAATCTTAAAATTATGTGGAAACTTTTGTTGCCCTGATATTAATTTTGTAAATGCTAGAAATCTAGAGAATCATTTGGGTTGGTTTAAAGATCCAGCGAGCCAATTTATTGAGCGGTAACAAAATCTGACATTTTTCTCAGCTTGGCAGCCGCTCTTAATCGAATGGATGAAGTTGACCTGGGATCTATTTATGATGTCGAACCAGAATTCAAGTCTTTCTCAAGATTTAAAGAAGAAAGTTCGATTTGCAGATATCAGTGGTCGACAACTCGTCTTTGTAAAAACAATTACACCTTGTAGTAGTGTAGAGGATTTGCAACAGGAAAGCTACAACGGTGTACACCCGCAACTCAAAAAGAGGCATGGAACACATTGCTATTCGAAACACCTTTTTTCCCAATTCTCTCCGCCGTTGTATGAAGAAAATTTTCCCGAGAGACTAAAGAACCAAAAGGTTTGCCTCGAAAGTCTTGACGCATCAAGTTCCATGATAACTGGGATTGTAGCCGTTGAAAATCTTGCATTTCAGAAACAGATACAAGTGCGCTACACGCTTGATAAGTGGGGGTCATTTCAAGATATTTGGGCGGACTATGTCCCCTTCTCAAGAAGTGGCAACACAGATAAATTTTGCTTCCGCGTCGTGCTTCCGTTAGACTTAGAGGTTGGGCAGCAAGTAGAGTTTGCCATCCGCTATCGTGCTTGTAATAAAGAGTTTTGGGACAATAATCTGGGTAAGAATTATGTTATTGAGGTCCTCCACGACTTTCCACCTTTTCAATGTATTCATTGATAATAAAACTTGTTAGAAAGTAGAAAAAGACAGAAAAAGACGTAGAAAAAGACAAGAAGCTGCTATCTTTAATCTTTAGCCTCATTTGGTTTTTGAAGAACTGAGCTTTTCGTAACTGTCACAGTTTATTTTACTGCACTTTTCATCAAGATGTTAAATGTTCGGCCATGCAATCAAATATGTTTTATCAAAAAAAATTAGTATAAATTTATTGTATATACTCATTATTTTTTGCTTTTCAAATCATTTTTATTAACTATAAAAACGAGAAATAAACATTTAGCTGTGATTGTTTTTACAAAACGTTGTTGAATTGTCATAATAGAAAGACTATGCTTAAATAAATTACCATCAGTCGATTTCAGCTAAACGTCGTGCTTTTTTATAACTTCTTATTCTTCAATTTCAGTTAGCTCTACTTTCACTGTTTTCCATCTCCATCTTTTCTTCAATTTCTCTCTTCATCAAGATCTTTCCAATGTTGTATTCTCTTCTCCATTCTTATCCTTCTTTGCATCCACATTCTATTTTCCTTAGCATTATTCCTGTCTTCTCTCATCTTTATTTTATCGTTACCTTCAGGTTTGACTAACCATTTTAACTTCACTCCCGTACTCCTTTAGGATGACAAGAAAACGTGTTACGTTTGCAAGAATTAAAACATCATTTTACTGAAAAAAATGAGCTCAATTTGACTAACAACATTTCAAAAATAAACTCATCTATGATTCTAGCATATATAGTGCATATGGCAACAGATATAGTTTTTGATTATTCGCCGGGCAGAATTGCTGCATTGTTTTGACCTCATGGAAAGCTGCAGAACTTACCACTTTCAAAATGTCATTCGAAAGTAATGACATTTTGAAAGTAAGAAATATGCAAGTTTTGAGGGAATTGTAGCATTTGTATGTTATCCTGACAATATAGCAAATGGAAGACTATTGCACTTGCTATTACCAGTGCAATGCAAATCAAATGATAACTGAGCTTGTTGCTTCACTATAAAAAGGAAAGTCTCCAAGGACCCCAAACAAGTTTGTTTGTGCTTTGTGTTTTCATCTTTATGTTGACTAAAATGAATTCATTATTAAAAGGCTCAAGGAAAGTAGTTCTATCCTATGATAAACACAATTTTAAGAGACTTATTGAATCATATTCTTAGCTGTATTAGATTTTGTTTTGTGTTCTCTTTCATTGATATTATTTTAGCTAGACACCATAACATTTTCCAAGAAGCCTTGTCACTTTCAAAATAGCTTATCTTACCCAAAGAAAAGCATGTCAGTGGTTTCACGAGGTAGGAACACTCTTTACAAATGGTTTTTCATTCATCAGTGTTATTGTATCTTCTGTCTGATTTTGTCAGTGTGGAAAAAGAATTGCATGGTGCTTTAGGATTTTTATCAGTACAAATTAATCTCTGCCATTGTTTATACTAAAAGGATAGAAACGGTTAGCTATGGAAAAGAGTAAAAATGAAAAAAAAGAGAAATAAATTGAGCACAGATCTAGAGAAAGGAATTTTATTAGCACAAAATCACCGCCAATATGCCGGTTTGGCTTGTCTTGTACACCGTGTGTGTACTTTAGTACTGAGGATCTTCCTCTAGCTGCACTATACTCTAAAGTCTTTCAAGTCTAACAACGTCTTTTTGACTTGATCTTTCCACGCTGATATGTAGAAATACGTATGAACTTGTAGTTTTCGAGAGATCAACCAAGTAACTGTACATTTAGATAACTAATCAAAATCAACTTTCATTTTATGTTGAAAAGACGTATGTCTTTACGTGTTCAAAGATTTAAACGAAATCCAGTTATCGCATTGAACAAAAATACTTATGTGATTCAATATTTCGTCTTCAAAACTTTCCGTTTTCACTGCTGATTTGTTGCAGGAAAGAAGCTGATTTGCTTTTCTATAAGTTGCAATACAGTCTCTACATGATATCTAGTCAATCTGTTTTGTTTCTCATTGTGCCTCACTAAACAAGGACTCCATAATTTGTTTGGTTCTTTCCATTTTCTTAGCTTAACTGCCCCTCTAACAGCTCTAAATATAAATATAAATAACCAAACAGCTGTCTTACCTCTTAATGTTTGAACAACTTTTGTTTATTGTGAGTTTTTAAAAGAATTTAGGCATTGTTTTTGAAAGATGGCATCTATGCCTGCTTTTTGTCTTGAACAAATAACACTTATTGGTATAAAAGCAACCAAATGACAATGATCTACTTTAAGTTTTAATTGAAAATTTAAAAAGGGAAGAACATTGTTGAGTAATTCTTGAGCAACTACTGAGTAACTGTTGAGCATTGTTGAGTGATTGTTAAGCATTGTTAAGCAATTGTTGAACATTGTTAAGCAATTGTTGAGCATTGTTGAGTAATTGTTGAATGTTGTTAGAAAAAATAATCCTGCAGATGGAAGCAGTTAATTGAGATAAAATGCTTCAATGTTAACACTCACACTTATTGCTTGTTTGCAGCAAGTTACTGATTTTTTAAATTGATTTCTAGTCGAATCACTGCTTCAATTTTTCATCCATGAGGCTGTGTATAAGAAACCCTCAGATAAAATCTTTCCATTCAGATCTTAACTGAAATCGTTTGACTAGGAGATGGTATCTATACTGTAAAATATCTCACGTTTCCAGGTTTTATGCCTGTAATTGTGTCAAGATAAAGTCGTCAAACTAGACGTATCTGCTATAAAAGTTGGCCAAGCTAAATATTGACATCAAGCGGTGTTATTAAAGTGTATTGTTTCTATTTGTTTCTAACTTACTTTTTCATTAAGTATAGTATGTTCTCAACCCTGTATAAAATACTTGCACTTCTTCAATTTTCTGGTTAACTTCTCATTCTGTCTCCCAATTCTGTTGAGCTTTTTCACCAGGTCTTTCTTGCTTTTAAACTATTTTGGTTTTTAGATTATTTTAGGCGCTCAAAATCAGTTTGGTTTGAAATAGCGAAACAACTGCCAGCCATTTTGTTTTTTCTTTTCAAATTTGGCGCTTTGAAGCGTTTCCATAGCAACTTTAGCATTGCACTGAATAACCTACAGTATAATGCCCGATTCTATAACCTGTGTATACATTAGCAACTATCCAATCAGAAAAAAGATGCTTTGCTGAGAATATAAGAAGTGTATCCAACAAGGTGCAACTAAGTGCAGTAAATTTATTCAATCAATTAAAACGTTGCATATTTGTATCTTTATGTGTTTGTTGTAAAAACTGTTGTTTAACTGATTCGGTTTTGCTCAATACAGAAAAGGCATTCCGCTATGGCAGAGCAAACTGTAATTCATACCACAATTTTCGTCTTAAAAACTTCTAGATACTAAATGTAAAATATAAGCTAATTACTTTGATTTATGTTGCAATTCTCAAGAAAGCGAAGGAGGATGCAAGACCAATGGATCCAGCCGATGGCATCATTATGCAAGTATAGTCTATTTCGAGAAAATATTAAATAGAAATTTTCAAATTTAACTTGCCGTGTCAACTGACTAGTTTAGTACAATTCTGAAGAAAACTTCAATTTTCTCAACATTAATTTTCTGGAAAAAACTTGGCTTCTTGTGTAGCAACAGTTGTGCATTATATTCAGTTTCATATGTAGACAAAGCTACTGTGGGTTGCTTCCTATTTTTTCATAAACTAGCAGCTCCCTTCTTGTTTAACATGAAACAGTATCCTGAAGTGCTCTTTCTCTGTTCAGAAAGTTACTTGAACCAGCATGACTGAATCCAGTGAACCTAAATTCCTCTTCACATTTCTGAAAACACAATTTATAACCAAGTGTTCCTTTCAAATGTCTGAACACATTCTTAACTGCAGTCCAGTGATGAACAGTAGGACTCTGGGAAGAATCAGCTAGCTTTGAAACAATCCATGATATATGAAGTCTTTTACAAGTCAAAGCAAAAATCAACTTTTCAATGTTCTCTCTGTATTTTATGAATTAAATGAATCTGCATCCACAGAAGAAATCATTTCTGTTCACTAGGAAAGAACTTTGGTTTACACTCAGCCATAAGAATAATTGAAATATCTCGGTCAAGTATCTTTCTCTTTCCTGATTCAACTTTAAAA
>JAPEIX020013576.1:0-12650 GCA_026122405.2 Zoanthus sansibaricus
TTTGAAGTTTTAGGCGCTAGAATGTTGACTTGAAAAATAAAAGATTTTTGACAATTTTTGGAAGGTCCCTACCGTAGCTGTTTATCCACCCGTCGCCGCTTTTGGAGTTACTTTGGAAAATGTGTTAATTCTCGCACAATTAGCGTACTTCTATGCGGTGTTTTTCGAATCTAGGATGTTCACGCTCTCGATCAATACCATGTTTGCTAATATATTAGTAGTATTTTTGAAGTTTTAAGCGTTTGAATGTTGACTTAAAAAGTCAAGCGTTTTTCACAATTTTTGGAAGGCCCCTACTGTAGCTGTTTATCCACCCGTCGCCATTTTTGGATTTAGTTTGGAAAATGTGGTATTTTTCGCAGCATTAGCGCAATTTAATGCGGTTTTTTCCAAAGCGCAAATCTAGGAAATTCACGCTTATGTAAAACATTGTTAAATTGTAGTATTGTGATTCTTACTTTTCACAGGTATTATTTTTGAAGACACACTCTTTTAATTCTTATTCCCAAGAGAATAATGTTGGGGCAGACAATGATAGTTTAAGCAAACAGAAAGTTAACAAATTTGCTTATGGAGAAGAATCAATGAGCAAAAAAAATAAAGATGCTCCAGGTTTACTCAATCTGAAGACAGTTCATCTTCCTGATCAACTCCAGAAAAATGTTCAAGAATTTCTAAAACGTAAGTCCCTACCATCTACAAATAATTTTTTTTTTCTGCAGTGAAATTATCATCTTTCTTAAAATATAATTGAAACCTATTTCAGTCTGCACCTATTTCAAAAAGCTTTGAAAGAGTTATCCTAAAATTCCTGTTCAATGACTGTTGCACAGACAATTTTTCTCAGACCTAATAGCAATTTGGCATATATTAAGTCCATCTGCAATGGTGCCCTCACAAGAACACTCAAGATGAGACCAAGTTTTTTTACAATTTGCAGGTAGGTACTATCTAAGAAAATGGCACCTGTCTTTTTTGAGAAGAAAAAATGTATACTGCAGAGAGTGTAACAGTCAGTACAGCTTGCATATAATTTTCCTAAAGTAAAGTCAAAAGCTTGCCAGGTGTTTTCCCATTGGCTATTGGCATCAGTACTTCTCCCAGATTCAGACTGCAGAATGTTTTTATAACAAATGCAACATGAAAGGGAACTCCCTCTCCAGTTTTGTTTGGAAGCTGTTTACTCAATTCATACCAAAGAGGCTCCTTGAGGAAACAATTTCCCAGAATCGAAGTGAGGTTTCCATGCCAACAGATCGTCCAGTGGTAGGATCTCCTTTCAGGCAGATGCAAGAGAAAAAAGGAGGGTAAAGAGGAATCCACTGGCCTTAGCTTTTGTAGATCAAATGAAGAGTGCCAACCTTGTGAGCTGAGAGACAGTCTCTGACTCTTAAAGATATCTGACCAGACATAACTAGCATGCTGCTGAAACAAATGGCAAACAGTTGCTGTTTATCAACAGGATACCCATAAAACTGCATGCAGTTCTACAATTGGTTTTAATTGGCTCCATTAAATACCAGTTGACGAACAACTCATGTGGTGCCGCCCACTAAGTGAGCACAGTAACTGAACAACATTTATTTAGTAATTAAAGTAAGAAAAACCTAATTTATACCAAGAGGCTATTTCTGGATAAATAATTTTCCCAGAATCCAAGTGAGGAATCTATACCAACAAATTGAATTCCAGCTCCAATGGCAGGATCCTCTTTCAGGTAGCTGCAAAGGAAAAGGAGGTAGAAGAGGAACAAAATGTTCAAAAAGGACCAATCTTGTGAGCAGAGACAATCTCTTAAAGATAGATCTTTACTAAAATTGGGTGTCAGTGTGCAGATTCCTCATCTTCTTTACATCTGGTGGACATGAAAGAAACTGTGGTCTGTGACAGCTCATTGTCAAGCTCTTTCATTGACATTTTTTTAAAATGGAATCAGCCAAGATTTTGTCTTGTCTGTGTCTGTGTTTGGAATTTTTTTGCCGACCATCTGGGCGCAGCTATTCAAAAGTTGAGTAGTGCTAACCCAGGGTTAAATATTAATTTATTTAACCCATGGTTTTATTTCCAAGTTAACAGAAACAGATTTGACCTGTAAATTTAGGGTTAACAATTTTTTTCTTAGAGAAATCTCAGCAGTATGTTATAAGAACTGTAATTCTTTCCTTAAAGAAGCAATTGCTGCTTTAATTTTTGGTTAACCCAGTGTTGAATTTAATTCATCTTTGAACAACCCAGCCCTGTAGCACACTGAATTATTAGCTGCTGAATTCATCCAACTGCAGACCTGAACAGAAAGCTCTTCATATCTCAAGTAGAAGCTACAGTAGCTAACTGCGGAGCTCAGCAGGAAAATAATGTTTACTTAGTATCACTCCTTTCTTGCCTATTTTAGTAAAGACTTGTTAAGCTTTTGGCATAGTTTAGCTTGTTGCTATACTGAACTTTTGAATACTCATAGGACAGAATATGGACTTCTTACCAGTTAGTGACTATCCCTTAGTGCTTCATTATGTACACTTTTCTTCATTAATTTTTTTATCTATCCTTCACAAAAACTCTAACCATTTCTCACAACCTTGAATCTGTTATTTTCTTCTATAGCCTTTTTTGCAGTTCTTCATCATGTTTTCCAACCCTTTTTGTTCCTTCTGGCCTCCTGGGCTGGGTTGTTCAAAGGTGGGTTAAACGTAACCCAGGTTTAAGCAAAAGTTACAGCTGCAGCAATTAGGAAAAGATTACAGTTCTTATGAAATATATTTTTTGTTTTCCTAGGGAAAAAAAACTTGTTATTCCCAAATTTACAGCTCAACCCATTTCTGTCAGGCTAGAAACAAAACCATAGGTTGAAATATTTTTAACCGTGGGTTAGTGCTAATCGACTTTTGAACAACTGGGCCCAGGTCAGTGCTGTGATCATGCTGTGGTGTTATTATTGCATTCTCATCTCACAAAACAAAACATTTTGATTTAGTTTTTGTCAAGCTGCATTTGTTTCTTATATTGCAGAATATCCCAAGAAAATTTTAGAAAATGATGGTAAAAAATTAACCAGACACTTGAAGAATAGAGGAAGGCCAACAGAATACACTTGGAAAAAGTTCAAGGAATCCAAAAAGGCTTTGAAGACAGTAGGTGTGTTGGTTTGTATCATATTTAGTGAGTTTATTTTTTTTCAAACTAGTTTACTTTTTTCAGACCAATTTATATTTTTCCCTTCAGTAAATGTTTTTTGTTTCAAGCCAGTTTATTTTTCTCATATCAATCTGAGACCAATAACTACATATACTGATACGTAGAAAAATTAGCCAGCTGGCAACCGTGGCTTGCGTGGTCAAGTGTAGATGAAGTTGGTCTACAGATCCAAAAGTCAATAGAAGTTCAATTCTTGATGTGCATCAAATTAAAAAAAAAAGAAAAGAAAAAGAAAAACATGTGGTGGTCTAATGTAAAGTAAGATTGTAAGAACAGGGGAAGGTACAGTAGGTACAGAAATTGGTGGGTGGGTGGGTAGGTGGTGTAGTAGTTGGAATATGAGGAAGGAAGTTTCTGATTTTTATTTTTCTACTGGTTTTCAAGAAAAAAGTTACTGATTTAGAAAAAAATCTTAACCAAGGAAAAAATTGAACCACAGTTCATATAAAATAATTTGTAAAAAATTGTAATCGATACATAAACTACACGTGTAAGCAATTATTACAAACAAAAAATAAAAATATGTAAAATTAAGCAAGAAATTTGTGCAACATACATGTAGGTGCAGTATTTATATGTCACATTATGTTATACTATAGCTTTTTCTTTATAATGATTGGCAGCATTTTAAAATGTGTATTTATACAGATTTATTAAATGCACATCAAGTGATGTTCTGTTTCAGAAAATCAACTCCAAGAGGACATGCACATACTACAACTAGATGAAAGAGAATTAGCACTGTCTGAGGGAATCAGTAATAATTATGACTCAGAAGAAAGCAACATTGGTAGTGAAGAGCATGGAATGCAAACACTTGGTGAGGAAGAACAAGATGAAGATACAAAAGAGACAAAAAAGGTTTTAAAGAAACCCAGAAGAGAAGAATATAAAGTTATCAGGTATATGTATTAGATTAAAACCTCTTGGATTCACAGTGCACACTTTCTGATGAAGGAGTCACGCTGGTGGCTCTGGAAACTTAAGTAAAAGTTTGCCGAGATTCATCTGTTGAATAAAGTTATCAGGTAGATGGCCAGCACTCTGATATAATGTGATTCTCCAAAAACTATTTTGTGTAAAAATCATCTAGAGCATGCATATTGACAACCTATGTGACAAATAAGTTATTTCTCATAATTATTTTTAATGAACTATTACTACATTGTTTGTGTCTTGTGTCGAAATCATGATTGCTTTGTTAAAGCACACAAAAAACAGATTTCTTGCATTCATTACAAGTTGTATACTGCTAAACCAAAAAGGATTCACATTTTAATTTGGCTGGAAAGCTTAAGAACTGTACAATTTATTTAGTGACATAGTTACTTGTTATGTTTTGCAAGGGAGAGTTTGGGGTTGGGTCCTGGAAAACAAAATTTTCTACCCTGAAGAACTCCTGGAATTTTCTTATCATCAGTTAGTGAGCACCTGCATGTGGATACTATTTTCAGGTTTGAGTGTAATGACTCTGGATATAACAACAGATTCAGATTATATTGCTCTTTACTATTAATAATCATATTTTATATTCATTTGGTAAATGTAGATGTCATCTATTGGTAGAAAGTACATTTTCATTTTCTTTTTCTAAACCATTTCTTCAGGTACAGAAAAAGAGAAACTGCAGCTTTTACCGCCAGTAGACTCCCAGCAAGTTATGGAGCAACATTGAGGGTTTTTCACGAGGTATTTATCCACCAGTGTCTTCGAGTAAAGGGGGACATGCATGGTTGGCACAGTTCGTAAGATCTCTGCTTTCTAACCACAAGGTCCCCAGTTCGATCCCAGCAGTTTGCTGAGATTTGAACATTTGTCTGATCGTCTTTTCCACCTAAGCCAAGTCAGTTTTCCATCCTTCCGGGATAGGTAAATGAGTACCAGCATATGCTGGAAGCTAACCTGCGATAGATTGGTGTCCCGTCCAGGGGAAGTCAAAGACTCTCATCCACTTAACACTACAGAAACCGGAGATAAGTGCCAGCCCCATGGGTCACTTGGCTCGTGAAGGATTTAACTTTCTTCCAGTAAAATATGCTTTTAGTTTTTGAAAGTTTTTACTTTCTTTTTTTAGTAGTTTCCACTTTAAAAAGAAACCTGAAAATCTCTTGTAATCTTGACTATTCAAAAATATTTATAAAATTTACTTATTATTACAGATTGCAAGGCGGAAACCTAATTACAGACCAGAAACACTTCTTGACTTCGGTTCTGGCACTGGAACTGCCGTGTGGTGAGGAATGCCTTCTGTTTCAGAAATAAAAAAACTCTAATCTCTTTCTCTCCATTAAGAAAACATCAAATGATAAAATTTGACTTTAAACTTCAGTATTGTAAATAGAAATGATCCAGTCGTTATATACCAGTTTTTATTTGAAACCTATTTCCAACACCTTGTATCCTTGCTTCAAATGCGTCTTAGCTTACTTCTTGTTGGGGCTATAAACTCTAAGGGACAGTCAACACTCAAACATTGCCAACTTTCATTCAAAATATCATCATCATCATCAATCCAGTTTTGATCCGGTTTTATCCCCGTAAACGAGGGTGGCTGGATTTACCCCAAACATCGCTAATCGATCGCTGTGGAGGACGCCATATTGCCAATGTATTGCGGGTTCAAAAACTCGGCTCCAAATGCGTCTCAGCTTCTCGTTGGGGCTATAAAGCTATATCGTAAGAGGGAAGATTTTTTATTCAAATGGTTGTTTTATTCATAAAAGCCTTGTGCAAATTATGCTTTGTTTATAACATTTTATGATAAAGTCATATAATTATGTTAGGCCATCCTCATAAAATGTTTCATTTCCCATTGCCCTCCCTCTCGTGAAGGTGGGTCGGTCGGTCGGGCAAGAAAAAAAAAGAGATGAATACATGGTGAAGGGGTCTGGTGCCGATTAAGGCCGGACTGCTAAGTACGAAAGTTTGGTTACGTGGCCCTTCGCTCGTAATTCTTTATCTGCAATGGCAGACGATACCCCAACGTACACTTGCGGTGTCCTGATCCTTCCAGAACGACACCCTGTGGCAGAAATCTTCATCATATGCCAGGATATTTCATGCAATGATCCAGTAGAAACGCAGTACTATTCATGCAAAAAATTTGGCCTGATCTGTTGCAGATGTGGAAGCACAGAACCCGATGCACCTATCAATGAAGAAATGAAGCACCAGTTCAAAGTGGTTAATCCTGTTTGCCGCACTTGTTTGGAAAAGGGCGCCAAGTCTGTTGACTCCGCACCAAAAACGGTAACAGCGTCTGCCAGAAAGAAGAAGAAGAAGGCTTAAATTCAAGTCGGTGTTAAAACCATCTTTCATATTGAAACTGTCAAGCAAAACTACTAGAAAGTTACTGTCTTAATGACGAAATAAGTCTTAACGAAATGTTGTTTTCCAAGAAACATTCAGTTTGTGCTCCAGTTTACTTTTGCATATTAAATCTCATGTTTAGTCTGCCAGATATAATCAGATGTAAAAGATGTATATTGACAGGACTAACAAATGTCTAAAACGGCTATAAAACCAAGTATCAACAATAATTTCACATAAGATCGCGTGCTTGTGAATTAAAGTACTTACTTCTTTACAAGTGATTCTGGATTTTTTTTTTTTTTACTTTTTCAAAAAGATGGGTTGGTCGGGCAATGGGAAACGAAACATTTTATGGGGATGGCCTTACTGGAAAGTTAGATTAATGAATTCTTAGAACTGAAATCGCTTGGATTTTCTTGCAACCATAAAAACGTGATTATTGATATAAGAGTTTAAGCTTGGCTGAATTTCAAAACTAACAACAAAAAAGAAAACCTAAACGTGCTAAACTTTTTCTTTGGCATAACTAGAATCCGATTAACCTTTCAGGCTTAGTTGAATTTTCTGAATGAATAGCATCTCCTTGAAAAGACAATCAAATCTACTACCGTATTTCTACCGGTTCTATTTTACTAATGTAAAATAAATTTGCTAAATGGGGATGCAATGCTGTGCTCGCGCTAAATGTGTTGACCAATGGAGGATGTAGTTTTCAACTGCTGAAAATGTAGTATTCTATTCAGATTCTATTCAAACCAATTACATCAAATTGATTTCAGACGGTTTTAGATATGTTATCATTTAATTTGTGGCTTGTTATACGAATTGCAATAACCGTATTTCCAGGGCAGCACATGAAAAATGGGGACAGGCCATCCAAGAGTACCAGTGTGTGGATATTTCTGAGGATATGAACATGGCTGCAGAGTTTCTTCTTCGAGGTAAATAATATGTCTTCGGAACGTAGTTTTGTTATTGGACACCAAAATTTGTTGTTAATTTCTTTGGAATGTAAACTTCTAACTCATCATGAAGTTTATGGTTACGTGACTGTGTGATTATGTATCTTTATCATAACAACGGTGAGGTTGAAACTTTTTTTTGCTTAACAAATGACACGAACAATAATAACTATTTTTACCTGACCCCAAATCAATGTAACCCTTGGTTCGTCTTTTAAATGAAAATATATACTTCCAGGGAACAAGATAACCAAAAACCATCCCCAAAATATTGTTTTTTGTGGCGAATGGCCTTCTGGAAAGGCTTTCACCACGATGTCATAGTGCTGAGTGAATGAATGAAAGCGTATCTTGAGCAATTCTATGTTGAGCAATACTACCTTAAAGTTAATAGAGTGAGCTCAATTTCGCTGGCGTCTTCTCAGCTTTTGTTCAAGTAAAAAGATGAGAATATTATTTTTTATCAGTCCATTTATCAATCATAATTGTAAAAGCTGGTACGAAGAACACTCACAGTATCGAGAAGATGATGTTCTTGTACATTTTACTTCCAGATCGAGTGTGCTGGGTTCTACAACTGGCAAAAGTTTTTTCTCTACATTGCTTTAACTTGTCTGAGGTTCGGCTGCTCGTACTTCATTGCTTATCGTCGAGCAACATATAAATGGGTTTCAGCTTTTTTCTCTTTCAAACATGGTTAAACCTTTCTGCTTTTTTGCTTTTGGAGAGAGGTTGATAAGATTTAAGTACTGTCTTTATTAACCTTTAGTTTGTCGTATATTGCCGGTACGACATAGAATGTCCCAGTCACACGCTTTAAACCTTTAATATCTCTACTACCGCCCTTTTTTTGGGAGGTATTTCCATTATTTGCTCGCCAAAGGACACTTAATGTTTTCTGAACGGACTGGAGCATCATTGATTATTTCCGCAATTTAATTCTTTGACCACCTTCAAGGTTTTTTTGTTTTGCATTTACTCTGCGTACTGCCTTTGTGTCAAATTTTAAGGTTGGTAATTTGCTTTGGTATGAAACAAGATGCTTTTTGAAGGCCAAGTACGATGAGTGTGTTTATTTCTGGCGAGACAGTTTCTGGTAGACAAAGAGTTAGAGATGACAAGAAAGCTATCTGTTTTTCAAAAAAAATGTCTAGCGCACCATGAGGGCCACTGCTAAAAAGCAAAACAGCTGCAAAACAGAGAAAAAGCAGCAAAACAGCTAATCTTAATATAACCCAAGCCCTAATCCTAACCCCAACCTTAAAAGAGCCCCGTCATGAGGTTCATTTTTAAGGGGGAGATGAAGTTTGCGGTCGGTGTATGATGGTATAGACCTTGCCAGCCCATTCTCTGGCATAAAAAAACGAATGTTTCCCTTACTTTTAGTGGAAATTCATGGCTGGAAGAAGTAAGAAACGTTATTGATTTTGCCAAAAGGTCTAAGTAGCAAGAATTTAGTACCATTTTTCATTTAATTCTCCAATTTTCATTCAATTCTCCAATTCTGTTTCTTTATATATACTTGTCAACTTGGACTTTTAGACAGTTGTTTGGGGTAGGTTGGGTTATGGACAAAGTTTTAATTTATTGGTTTTAAATTTCATGCCGAAAATTAGATTTCTACATTCTTCTATAAACACATACAGAAACCATACAAGTTCATTTGTTACACCGACTGGCGTATCTAGTTTAATAATGGTTATCTGTCATTGTGTTTAATAACTTATTTCACATTCAGGAAACGACGATGACAACAGTCCTTTGTTCATTCCAAGAGTTTATTTTAAGAGGTTTCTGCCAATTTCAAACAAAGTGAGCAAATATTTATGTTTATATATAGAGCCACAAAAAATAAAAGAGTTAATTCAACTTACTTCTTGGCATGTTAAGAAGATTCTTGTTACTAATATTAGTAAAAATGTGTACACGTGTGGGGGTAGTCTGACTGTGGGTTTTAAATTTGTTATCGGATTTCTATTTTTCCCAAAGAGAAGTAAAGAAGTCATTTTTTTATGAGTCAAATGAGTCAACAAGTCATGAGTAAAGTTATAAGTTAGTGAGCGGTTTTTCGCATAAAGTTAGGATTAGGGTTTGGTTTAGGGTTGAGGTTAGCTTTAGTGTTAGGGTTAACCGTGTTTTTTCTCTAGTTAAACATTTCAACTCATAACTCATTGATTCATGACTCGTTTGGCTCGCTGACTCATAAAAACTTCAATCGTTATTAAAACCTTGTTTTGTAAAGATGCTTGATTCATCAAGAAAAGAGTTATGAATGAAACAAAAAGTAGGCACCTACAAAATCCTTTTTTGAAAATATCAGTTTCTTTGTCATATTGTCTGATAACCAATGAAACCGCCATCGCATTTTCTCTTTAATTTGAATTACGAATCGACTAGTATCTAATATAATGAGAAAAGACAATGAAAACCATTGTTCTTTAATATACTTATTATGTCTATAAATAAACTAAACAATTTCACAGCTCTATACTATATATACTATACAGTATACAGTAGCATTTGTTTGAATGCATTAGTTTAACGAGACAGTGCATGAGTCAGAAGCGAAACTTGTCTCTAAAGCAATATTGTCCATGAATAAAAAAGATGATTTTTTGCTATATGTATTGAATTGTTTCTACTTTAAATGCGGTACTGAAAGTTGTTTTCAGTGCGTTGTCAGCTAACCAACTCAAGCTTGACACAATTTCTTTCAAACGATTACGACGTAATTGAGGTTACACCCCGTTTGAAACAGCTTACCAAAGAAGAATTATAAACTTAGGAACAACTAGACGTCGACAAAAATAAAGTAGAGTTGTTTTTTTAAAAATAAGCTGCTAAACTCATGAAAGCCTTTGTATTCTTCTGAAAAATTGACACGCAAACAAAATGGTTGTTCTCATCGTGTTAACATGTGCCTGCGAATGGCATTCTGGGAATGTGCTCACTTAGTAGGTGACTTTACCGGAGTTGTTCTTCAGTTGGTGCAGGATATAATTGAGCGAATCCAATTGTAGAATTGCATGCCATTTAGGTATCGTGGTGATGAACAGTAAATGTTTTACCACATATTGCTAAATTCTCCCAACAAATTCTCATACTTACTATATAAGCAGTTTGGGAGAATTTGGCTTTTCATCTTGCACAAAGTTAATATTTTACCCAATGAAGCATTTAATTCTCATTACCAAATGCATCATTTTGTATTTATAAGATATGTAAATAGAATTAAGATGCTGATAAGCTCCCTTGGGTTTAAAAGGTTTATCATTGCTTAAAGTGAAACCAGATTCCTGTCTGTCCGCCTTATTGCAAATAAAATCTTAGAAATAAAACGCTGTGTGTTATGAACTTTTTTAAGGTAACGTATGATGTTGTGGTCGCTGCATATTCACTCAGTGAGCTTCCCAAATCGTCTTTGAGGAAAGCTGCTGTCGCGAATCTCTGGGGGAAGACAAACGACTTTCTGGTTGGTGGTATTTTACTCTTCTTTAATATTCTTGGTGGAAAACTGTCAATAGAATCTTGTTAAATAAAAAAACTCAGTTTTAAGCAATACAGACAGAAGAGACATTCATTTCTAAGAAAACGACTTTTATCTTGGTATAAGTTGGATTCATTTAAATTTTTTTTGTTAGATCTCGGTTTAAATGACTTAGTAGATCAATTTTATTTTCAATATATCTTAAATAAATGAGGTGATTATCAGCTGTAGTTCAAATAAATGTATAGCATTATCTTGGATCATAAATTTTTTTAATACTTGTTGGTGGATTCGACTTGTGAAAAGTTAGGACATTTTGAAAGCTATGCTGGTGGGGAAACAAGTGAACTGCTGTGCCAAATATTGCCGAAGCAATTTCTCTAAAGTATAGGGCATAAACAGAACTTAAGGATTCTAAATGCTGCTAAATGTTTCTATTATTTATATGTTGTAGGTTATAATTGAGTACGGCAATACAGAAGGATTTGAAATCACTCTTGAGGCCAGAAAATTAGTTTTAAAAGTAAGTTAACCTTACCTTTTCTATTAACTCGTGGAGTTAAAGATCTTTTTTTCTTTGCCAATCTTTAGTTTTATAACTGTTCTTGCCAAAAGCAAGAATAAACTATGGCATCTTCAGCATAATATTTACTGGTGCGAAAATACGGAATTCACTAGATGCAAGTTTAAAATCTTTATCCATCTTTAGACATAGAAAAATATCAGTACAAGTGCATGCTGTTTAAAACTATAACCGTATCTAGGATTGACGATTTCAGTTGACTTTATGTTGACAAGCAAGGTGCTAGACATCCGAGACATGAAACAATGAACCCTTTGTCTTATTTCAGGAAGAAGTAGAGGATCCAGCCTTTGAAGGAAATCACTCAATTGGTGTTGAAGGTAAACTCCGAAAACCTGGTAAAGATTAGTTGAGGATAGCTATTTTGGTTGTACATTATATAAGTATTTCTTATGTACCCTATCAAAAAGCCCGCCAAATCACTTGAGTGTATATTATTTCGTTGGAGTAAAAGCTCAGTGAAAATCTATTTTATTCATATAATCAGTGGTTTGAATTTATTGAAAACTCGGCCACTTTCAAACCATGGTTGAAACCAAGAAATAAAGGTTAATATTTTATAACCTCACAGTCATCCCGTTGCCAGATAAACATATATCACGTGATCAATTTTGACCAATCGTAAACGCAGCGGACATAATGTTGCTTAATGTTGTCAGATGTTTTTCAGTGGTGCCTAATCGCTATGTTGTAATTTGCCAAGTGTGTTTCTATGAAAAACGTGTTTGTCATTTAGCCTTTTTGTTGTTGCAGATGACAGTGGGATGGAGTTTTTGTCTACGGATAAAGAAGAAATGGCTAGTGGATATGTTTTTGCACCAGTAAGCTGAATATTTATATTGTTTGCCTTGCATCATTTGAAAAATATGTTTCTCTGTGCCTTCATAGTCTTTTGAAAACCACTGAGGCGAGCATTTCTGAAAATTAAAGAGCAAGTCAATGACCGCCTGAGAATTCTCACAAACTTTGCTAAGGTTTTCTTCAGCCTATGAAGGCACCTAGAACATGTTTTATTTCTTTTATAAAATTATTATTTTTTCGTTTTAACGAAAAAAAAGACGATTTACAAAGCGGGTATGTATACTTTAATTTATTTCATGGAACTGTAACTATA
>JAPEIX020013650.1:0-12649 GCA_026122405.2 Zoanthus sansibaricus
ATTATTATTATTATTATCATTATTATTATTATTCTCTTTTTGATTATTTTAACATTTGTAAAGACGTTTTATTATTATTATTATTATGATAATGATGATGATGATGATGATAATTACTAGTCTAGAATGAGATCAGGTGAAATACGAGTAACAAGCCAAAAACAAGTCACAGTTAAGTATGATTTGCGAGTGAAGTTCGATCTCGCCCGCCTAAAAAACGATCCCGTCCGAGTAAAGCACGAGCCTATACGAACCGAGTATAAATCTGAGCATTTAACAAATAAATACAAGTCGCATTCAAATCAGATATAGATATGGATTTTTAGGCTGCGTAAATTTGTTTTTCATACTTACGATTTAGGAATGGTGCCAAATCCAAAAATATTTTGAATAGCTCCAGGATGATATCTCAGTGGTTTAACAGAATCACTTGACAGCAGCGTTTTTCAAGGAGTCTCTGGAATTAACAAATAACCATCTACTTGAAAAAATAAATAAGTAGTGGTGCTATCAATTTCCTCAACTCTGCGGTCGAGAGAAAATAAGATGAATAAATTGTCTTACTCAAGCTATGTTACTTCTGTTCATAATTCTTGTCCCGAGTGTATATACTTTCGAACCAAAACTAAACTGAATTTGGAAAAATCAAATACTGTACGTTCGTAAATTGATTCCGAGAACCAACGCGTATTTTAGTTTACTGACTACTGTTGTATTTTGTATCCGCATTAAATAAACAAATTTCACTGTATCAAAACTTAGTTCTCAAACAACACTCTTTTCTGTATAAGAATATTGTCTTTCGGACCGAGGTTGGATATTCTTAAATTTTGGCCGATTTTAGTCTGAAAATATTCTTACAAATATTTTTAGTTTCGAGAATATCGGTGACATGGAATTTCCGTTTTTAAAATGATTGTGGTCATTGTAAAAATTCAAAGTTAAGGTAATAGATCTCTACATGGCTTTGCCATTTGGGATTATAGCGTAATTGTATCATTCATGTAATCAGTAATGTTTTTTTTAACATGCAAAATTATCCTCTTAACAAAATCTGAGCTCCAGCATTTTTCTTAAAATATTCTTAAAATTTGGCCAATTTTAGCCTCGATAATACTTTTATAAGGTATATTCTTATAAAAACAGAGTGTATTCATTGTTGGTCTATATTCTAGCACAAACTTAATGTTTTACTGACGTTCGGACTTATAGGTTAACTAATTTTATACTACTAAAAGAGGTATAAGTTTATATCACAATCCCAGCAAATGATAATATAAAATAAAATGATCAAGCGGTCAACTCAACTCTCGTGCGTAATTACAATACAAACATTCCTATTTCATTTAACTATAAAAGATAACAAAATAAAACAAAAGAATGAAACGAAAAACAACTACAAACATTCCCAAAATAAGCAGATGAAAGGAGACATTTCATATCTTTGTTGATGCGAGAATTCGGCTTTCGTTCTAGTTGATAACTTTGTTGCTGTTATTCTGGTTACCAACAGGATATGTCTTAGTACTCTATTTTAGATTAGAGTATGATCCATGTGTTAGCTGAGTTTCAAATCTGGATTTACGGACATCGGTTGAGAAATACTGCACATGTTTGACACAAAAGCTCCTTGTTACAACGAATCCCCAAAGGCAAGTTGAATTTTTAACTGAAATCCTTGGACTGATTACCATAGCGAAATTTGAGCCAATCAGTGTGCGAAACTATATTTGGTAAACCTTGGGCAAGAAAAATCCTGACCGAATTTTAGACTGGAATGCCACAGACAACCCAGTAAAATGCTAACATAGGTGTAATGATGATCATTCTCACATCTTCCTGTGAAACATTTGAGGTTGTAATTGTGCACATTCCTTCTTCGTTGTGAGCTTGATGTTTTTTGACGTATATCTACCCTATCAGTCAGCTTCCTTGTAAAACAAACAAAACGAGTTTTTAAAAGGAGACCTCCAGTCAAAAAATATTACAGTTGGATTTAAAGCTATTACTTTATTTGAACGCTCGCAAGGTATTTTATTTTGGTCAAAATAAAAACAGACAACAAGCGATTTTTTCTTGGCAGTCAATAGATTTATTTCCCCAATGATTTGATTGACGTTGAACTGAGTAACGCTTCTTGGTTCAAACTGATAGCTCAGGATTGCGCCAGCTTTTGAGCCATCACAAAATATTTCAACCAAACTCACACCTGAAGTACAGGAACAACTTGAACTCGTTAAGTTTTCACTGCGCTAACCCAAAATAACGACAGTTATGATTCGCATTTTGAACTGGAATGCAAAATACTGTGTTCTGCAAGCTGAAAGAACATCAGCTTGTGAGCATACTCGATAATGTCATGTGAAACCGCTGACAAAACAGCGTCCGCAATCCAGAGAGAAGACAACGGTGCCACACTCTGCGAACTTGAAAAATTATTTCTTTTTCGTTGTTAATATTTAGACAAACTTACTTTGTAAGAAGTCAAATAGAAGTAAAAACGTTTATCGAAATCTATTTTTTATGACTAGAGTTCCTCTTTGACAATATCTTCTCAATTTATTGAAGAAATACGAGATGTTTAAGTTTAATAGTTATAGAACTCTATAACCGCAGAACTCTTTTAAACAATAAGTTATAGGATTGTCTACATAAATTCTACATAAAGAGCGGAATGACGTTGTGAATAATCGTCACGGTTATGTACTCATGCAATCTAAGCAAATGCAAAAATATCTAAATGAAATTTAACATTTAACATAAGTTTTAAGACAAGGGAATTGGAAAGATAATCAAAACTATGAAAGATTCCTTACTGACCTTGATCTTGTCAGTAGCCTCGAAATGTTAAAATGAAATTGCAAGTTTTGTGAAAGAGTTGCGTTAACGTTCTACATACATAACCATGTGCGCAATAATCACGGGACACAAAAACGGAAACAGAAAACACGAGTTGATTCTTTTTATAGATACTGAGTAATCAACTAAGCAAACTTTTATATTCTCATCGATTATTTAATGAAAGTAATTTTTTAAAGCTATGCGCATGCTTCAAAACACAAAATCTAAGCACTAGCATGCCATAAGTTACTTTTTTCATTCTAAGTGAACTGTAATTATTTCAACAAGCTGGAAAAGTATAAACTGAATCTCTTATGATGATTATTCAACGTTAAACGTTTTGCACGAGATCTTAATAAGTAAAAAATGAAAACGCGCTAAGGTATTCGTTAATTTGGCAGAAGAATTTTAAGACCAGAGTTATCCAGAAAACTTTATAAGCGAAGTAAAGAATTTTTGTTCTAATTATCATCAAACACAAAACTTGATTCACTAAAACTGATACTGGAGAACAGAAAAGACCGCAACTGAATTGGTCGTGCTATTCATGCAACGTATAACTTCTGAACCCGTTTATAGTTTTAGAATATATTCTCTGCGTCACGCATACTTTGCCATGTTTTCAACATCAAGTGAGTTTGATTATTTCATGTATAAAACCTTGACTAGCCTTGCCTGAAATCTTGCATTGTGCTTCTTTCAAAAATTGCACTGCATTGACAGAGGACGCTGTGAGACCAAGATCACACGAAAGTCGAACTGTTTGTGGAATTCCGCCAAAAGTGCCAAATTTGTAATTAATCAGCAAGAGTTATGAAGGTAGTACGTGGTTAGATATCAAAAGGACTATATCTGAGGTCTAGTCAAGGTCAAAAATGTACGGGCAGCCGATTATATTTCAATATTGATAAAAAGCATTTTAGCAGCTATTTAAAAAAAAATACTTTTCAAAAGACTGAAAAAAAAATTTAGCATTTATAATTAAAGACCATTGTGTTCACATAAAAATAATACGATCTATAACTTCTTTCTTTTGCAATGGACAGAAAAACGACACGCAGTACAACCCTTTAAATTGCCATAGGCAAAAATGTTTTGCTGAGCTCCATGTAACGAGTTAAGAAATGAAAGATATACTTTATGCTTTAACAAAAAAAATGAACAACATTCTTTCAATATAACGCGATAGTGTTTTATAGGGAATAAAATGTTATCACATGTACATAATTCTCGTTTCAAGTGAAAAGAGCCGGATAATACAAGTACTTTTGGAAACAAAAAGAAAAATTGGCAATCAATACATAATAGTTACTGTAGGCCGGGTCAGTAACTGTCAAAGCTAAGCTACCCTTCCGGGAACAATGCATAATACACAAGACAGACAAATATATACGGGACGGACCATTAAACATTTGAGGGGGGCTGGGCAAATTCGTAAAAAAATTGAGCTCCGCTTTATACCAAACAAAACACAAAATCGTACAAAACAAAAAGGCAAACAAATTCTGCAATCCTGCAGCGTCTTGAACTGAAAAAAAAATATCTTTCGGAGAAAAAAAATGCTAAACTCATCTTCCCCTAAATTCTCTACTAACGTACATTTACAGTATTTGCTGCGAGCGAAGCAAGTAGTCTTCCATTCGGAACACAGTGCAACGGTTCAAGTCCATATCGTACGGAGAGTTGATTCAAGGATGTCACTAGCATTTCGGTAAACACAATAATGCGATCAGAGATTTGAATAAAGCAAAATAAAGTGTAATACGCTAAACTGTATTTCACTAGTTAATTAAAACCACTCTAAGTGCATTCACTCTAACACTAATTTATTCTTCTACCTTTACAGTAACAGTACCAATACATTAAATGCCAAAAATTAAACAGTATTGTCACTGTAAAAGATAGTGTACTCGCAGCACTCACTCTTTCATATTAGAAAAATAACTAGTTTATATATACATAATCAAAAGGAAAAAAGCAACATCACTCTACGTAAATGTTTCTTTGTAGAAATGGCTTAATAATTAACCAATAGGTTTTTTGTGTTTTTCACTTTTTGAAATTAGTACACAGCTTAATGAGAATACTCGCTGAGCGAGTTTTCTTCGATGTCCTAGTCAAAACTCAACTCATCTCTAACCCTGATTATTTCATATACACTCTTTTCATTTTTTCTTTTTTTTTATAAGAACCTTTTTTATAAAAACGTCAAGCTGAAAATCGGCCAAAAAACACACCCGAGGCTGAGGAATGGCCGACAACCAAATCATGGAGTCGGCAAATAGTCAATAATACAACATTGTTTCAACTAGAATAAAATAAATGAAAATTTTACGAGAACATTTTACAGGACTCACTATTTTCTCTTTCTCGGCGGTATATCAAATATCGAAGCTCGCATCTTCGTAGATACATAGTGACAGACTAAATTTTGTTTCATAAACTAAAGTAAATCAGTTTCCGAGCGGCTGAGCGTGTACACCGATTTAGTATGATTTTATTACGAACGTTTTAAGAGCATTTAAGCCTAAAATCCAAAAAATATTTAAGAACATTCAGTCTCGGCTCGGCCCAAAAATAAGACGTTCTTATATAAAAAAAAAAGAGTGTATGCCCATAGCTAGAAGAACAGAAGTCAGAAGAAACACGTAAAGTATTCATCAGAAAAAAAGAGAATTACTGTACTTGAACTCCTCAGTCATGCCACAAGTAGTCCTTGAAAGTTGTCAAACCAGCAACATCCAGAAGATGTTTAATAAGTTCATGTGGTTATATTAGATTGGCAACGTAGATCTCTACTTGACCTTCCCGCGCGGCTTTGTTTATCGCATAAAACGCTTTTCAATGCAAGAGATTTTTGAACAAGGAGTTTGTTTTCTATAACAACTGAGAATTTGATGTCTTTGTTCTTTAAGACAAGGCCATTCTTTCGAAATTAGAGGATAGTTGTGTGTCAACAAAATATATTAGCCTATAGTATAAACCTTCAATGAAAACAATTTAATCCTAAATAGCGAATTTTGAACAGAGCCAGAGGTGATGATAAGACTTTGTTTTTTTCATGACTTGTGGCTGAGCCAGCGGCAAATCTCTGTCTAACAAGATTGTTGTTCAGCAACCAGTTTCAGAATATATATGTACTATTTGTGTTCGAAATAGTACGTTGAATAAAGTCTAAGCCAAAAATCTGTTCCATTGAGTCGGAAAACATTTCGAGTGCCTTGATTAAGCTTTTCGGATTCGTCAATTATACCGAACTGGTAACTGTTTCGTGTGTAACGTTATTTCCAATAAATTAAGCTTATTATCATGTGTCTTCGGGCTACAAAACTAAAAACAAATAGGAGTTTAATAATAATATTCCTTAATCATGAATTTCCAACGTATTTGCATGTTTTTAGCTTGAAAATAGATTTTTTGAAAGTAACTTCTTAGCTACTGGTGCGGCCTCAGTACTTCGTGTAATTTATTTGTTTAAAATCATAAAATTAATGAATGACGAGCAGTTTGAAAAAGTTACCGAATATTTAGTGTGTTTTTTTTTGAAGAAGAGAAATTATTGGTTTTATTCGGCAATCTAATGTTCGAAACACAGCTGATTCATTTGTTTTCCACAAAGAATGCATTGTCATGGATGTTCGACGCTTACAATGGAAGAATGTGTGCATGTAATGTTTCTAAACGTATTAAGATATGTGCTCAACTGACTCCAGAAAGCCGGCCAGAACAAAAACAGATTAACTAGTTTGAACAAAATCTGTCTTGGTTGTCTCTATAAATATAATCATAAACAAACATTATATTGTATAGTTACAAATACTTCAGATGCGTTTTGCGTACTGCTCAATACTTGTACCAGTTACACGCTTGTTTTTATAAGGCTGACCAGTAAACTTTGCCGTGGCTCATTGTTCTTAATTTTTGGCAGTTTCAGCCTCAATTTGTTCTTAATTTATTCTAATTTCTGTGAGCGGTTTGAAACAATGAAAAATATCGAAACAAAAAGACGAGACATTGCAAAAAAGTGCTGATCGTCTAAGGAACACAGTTTAGAATTACATGAATACGTGTATCATTTGGGACAATACAATAGCTGATATACTAAATGTGAAACAGTGCTTCTGTTTTTACTGTGCACATTGCGAACGTAAATTACAAGCTTCACCAAAGTTTAACTGACAAGAAACATTTTCACTTATTTTCAGCCTCAACCTGAGTTCTTAATTTTCGGCCAATCTGAACCTTATTGTTCTTATAACGTTGTTCTTATGAAAAAAAAGCGTGTACCACTACTAGCTCAAAAAGCAAACATTTTCTTAAAAAGCAGGCCTGTCCATGACAAACGTGCAATGGTACACGATAACTGGAATTTCTTAATTTTGAGTTTCTATTTTATTTTAATGAGGCACTTCATCGTACAACCTAAAACATGAAACGGGAATATTTTTAAAACTTCAAGAAAAAGTCAAACAGAGAGCAAACTTTCATTGGTGCTACACCTTTTGGTAATAAGAGCCAGTAACATTTTGCTTATGCTCAATGTTCTTATATTTCAACACTCAGGCTCAAAATGTTCTTAATTTGTTCTTTAATATATGTCATATACGCCAAATTACGTAATTTCAATACATTCAGTGAACGAGAGTAAGTGCTATTGCTTGCTGCGTGCGTTTCACCATTGCTATAAAAGTTTTTTTTTTCCGGCTTAGCATAGTCATTTCATCCTCCAATTGTTCTTAAAAGTTCTTATTTTCCAGGCAATCTGAGTCTCACTGTTCTTATTGAATTTCTTTTTATTAAAAAAAATGTTTGGGACTAACCTTGACTTTTAGGAATCATATTGGAACCTTGAATAAAATAACTTTAAAAAATTGAAATGCGTCCAAATAGATCACCGCGTGATTTCTAAAACTTTTGGCTGATCGTTCTGAAAATCCTCATAAGCAATATATATGTCGCCAGACAATTTTAAGTTGCACCGATTAAGGACTAAGGCTTGACAGATCAGCATTTTACAATACTTACCGACGTGAGCTGTCAAAGACCCTACTCAGCAAGTTTTTATGGGTCAAATGAAAAGGAACTGATCAATATCTGTCATTCGCGTTTAAACAGAGCTGACTGTTTTGAAAATTTTATTTCGTCGCGTCACGTAGGAAATATAATTGTTCCGGGCCAATTCTTGAATAAAACGTTCCAGAAAATTGGTTTCCAATCAAATGTGGAACGGAATTCTTGTTTTATTGTAATTAGCATAACATTTTTTAAAAACAACGTTATAGAAATAAAATAAGCCAACACGGGGTTCTTTATTGCTCGCTTTTTTTTTAATGGGATGTTCACTGGAATTTCATTTAACTTTTTTTCAAATATGTTAACACAAAAGTCCTGATTATGGGGACTGGGTTTGTACCAGGGGGCAGGCAATAACGGCGTGAATTCTTTTGGTGAATATTGCATAAGACAAACACTTCGAAAAACCAGCACGTGCGGGTTCACATTACTTTGGAGCAATATCATCTTTTTGATAATATTAGGTTTCCGGTCAAGAGATGTGATTGTAAATTGCCTATTAAAGGCGACGATTTCACAACCGAGTGGAGTTATGCGTCATTTCCGCTATTTCACAACCGGAACGAAATATTCGGAACACGCATTTTTGATTATTCCAGTTGTTCTGGAATTACCAGTTTCAAAATTAAGGCAATGAAATTCATATCAATTCCGCAGAGCAAAATTAGCAATGCATTTTCGATTGTTTTTTTTTTACAACTTCTATTATCAATTAAGACAAATCAGTAGTTTTCTGTGCATAATAAAAGCCAAATGAGTTTGGCTATAGTTGCTTAGCCTGAAACCTAAGGCCAGCGAGTCAAGAGCAAAGAAATTTATACTTGCAGAGTTAAGAATGAGTTTACCAAATATTTCATAATGCATTCTAAGTAAAAACCTTTAAAATTGACTTTGATGCTTTCTCTGTAATCTTCTAGAATACAGCGACGTCTGTTCAGTTATCAAGTTAGTATCTTCATGGTCACGACAAGTCAACAGTATATAACTATGACATCTTGTCTTGTATATTATATTTACTTAGATAAATTCTTTATCAATCGAGCTTAAACAACAATAAAGCAAAGAAAAATTTGCATATACTAAATGAATAACGACACAAGTGACCAGCACATGAGGCATGACTCGCTACTTTCAACACGACAACCCTGATGTTCTCGCAGAGTGCTGGTTGTTCAAGATATATATTTTCTTTTACTTTAGGATTGGAAATGAGCTGGAAATTAAGTCTAACGAAATAGAATCACGTTTATTTTGCTTTTAATCCAAGCCTCGCAACTTGTTTCGTATCTTTATAACAACATTTGTGGAATATGGGTGCAATTTGTGCTGAATTGCAACCGATACAAAAAAGGAACGTATGTCTTTTTAAAGAGAATAAGAACTTTTAAACACTTTTCTTACCTTTGCTGAAGATCAAATGGTAGGCGATCGGCAAAAAATAGAAATGGTTCCTTCTTGTCACTTCCGATCTGAAAACATTACACGGAAATATTTCTTGGTCAAGTTTTGAGCGTGACAAAGCGAAAACTTTTGTTTGTATATCACTATATGTTTGCCAATGACGTAAGAAAGATTGCTTAACAAGGTGTGACGGATTATGACAATGCAATTTCAAACATTAAAACTGGGCTTGAACTTGCATTAATCTCGACAACTCCATAATTCGATAAGAAATAACAAAATAAAGACAAACAGGCAAATGAGATTGGGAAAAACTGAATTCGCGTATTAAAATATGAATGTTATTAGCGACTGCGCAGAAGACTTAGCTAACCTATGATTGCATTGTTCAGAACACCCTTTCTATAAGAACGTTTTACTGCTTTTAGTTCGATGCTGGATATTCTGAAATATTTTGGGGCTTTTAGCTTCAAATGATCAAATAATCTTAAAATATTCTTGATAAAATCAAACGTGTTTGGTGTACACTGTTTGTGTCTCGAGGAAGGTACGAGCTTCAATATTTGAAACAAAAAAAATATAGAGAGAAAATAAAGACTCTGTAAATCGTGCTTGTAACATTTTTATGTAGTTCCCTCTAGTTGCAAACAACGTTTTACTAAAGTATTTGTATATTCTACGATTTTGTACCGTAATGTAATAAAAAAAGTCTCAACTGTTCCTCGGCCTTGGGTGCGTTCTTGGTGTGTTCTTAAATTTTGGTCAATTTTGAGGTTGATGTTCTAATTATTAAAATCGAACTTATAAAACAAAATAGAGTATACTCAAAAGCAAGAAATTAACTTTATCACTCTTTTTCAAAAAAGTAATTTAACAAAATAACAGAAAAAAAACACACCCGCAAGGCAAATACACTGAAATGAAACAAACTACAAATCGTCAAATGTTTTATGTGTTTATAAATTGCCGCGCCAAGAGTTTGAACTTGGCCTGGGCGAATCTCTTAAGATTTTCTGCAGCCTAAAATCATCAGATATGAACTGTATTAATTTTACACAAAAAGATAAGGAACAAAGTTTTCTTTAAAGAATGTAAAGAAAACACTCAACCGAAATCATGACGCACAAGCTCTGCTGCTGACGATGTTTTACAAAGTATAAGAAAATGTAACAATCTTGATACATATTTATGGAGGAGTAACAATAATAAAATGATATTTTGAAAAGATCAGCATTTCGTTGTTGGTGATCTATTTGCGTCATGGCACGAACTGATAAAGATGCCATGCGAGCCTTCACGTTAATCACAAGCTTGTTTCCCAAAATGATTGGTTGTTCGACCAAAGAATATTGCTTTAAAAGCTGGTATAAAAAACTAAATAAAGTTTAAAAGGCGATATAAAGAACAATTAGTCAATTTGCAATTTCTTAACAATGAAAAAGTGATAAGAACTAACCAAAATACCTTTGGGTCTTGCGTCAACAATCTTTAAACATTGTGATAAGAGCTCATTTTACGCTATTTGAGGGGACAACTTGAATGACTTTAATAATATTTATCGCATTTAGGTGGCTCCTCAGTAAACTCTAATGCTGTCATCAATCATAAACACTTAAATACCGTTAAATTTAAAATCGGCAGCTAAAATATTACCTTAAAAAACAACTATATTCATATTGTATTGTATCAGCGTTTAAAAGAAAAAAGTTAGGATCAGAACTTACAATCAATATATCCTGCCAGGTTTAAAAAAAACCTATATAAAAATAATGCTTTATCTCACAGTTTAGTGTTTGTTTTTACTACTGCAATATCTATATTAATCTTAACAAAAAAAACTATGCCAGTATTACGAAATACTCGTAATACTTCACTACTGTTCTTTAGTTTCTGTAGGTAAATTTCTACCTTATTATTATTATTATTACTGAGTTAAACTACTTCGCAAAGGTTTTGAAGATACATTTTTACCTTATTGTTATTATTACTGAGTTAGACTACTTCATAAAGGTTCTATATGTACATTTTTACCTTAATGTTATTATTTTCATAAAGCTATTGTAAGTATATTTCTACCTTTTTGTTATTATTACTGAGTTAAATTTACTTCATAAAGGTTCTATAGGTATATTTTTACCTTATTGTTACTATTACTGAGTTAGATAAATTCATAAAGGTTATATAGGTATATTTCTACTTAATTGTTATCATTACTGAGTTAGATTACTTCATAAGGGTTCTGTAGGTATAGTCTACCTTATTGTTCTTATTACTGAGTAAGACTACTTCATAATGGTTCTATAGGAATATTTTTGCCTTATTGTTATTAGTACTAACTTAGACTACTTGATAAAGGTTCTATACGTACACTTTTACCTTATTGTTATTAGTACTGAGTTAGATTACTTCGCAAAGGTTCTGTAGGTACATTTTTACCTTATTGTTATTATCACTGAGTTAGACTGCTTCTGTTTTTTGCAAGTTATGATATAGAGATGTTAAAAAGTGGTAGAACATCGAAACAAACGATATCCTGCCATTTGCAATATGATGTTTTTCTGCAATCATTCAAATTTTGTCACTATTACCATTACTCCGGTGAAGATAAAATGCTTCAAATCAACCGATCAATCAATCAATCAGTCAGTCATTGAGTTAATCAGCCAGTTAGTCAATCAGTCAATTAATCAATCAAACAGTCAATCAATCGGCCAATGAATCAGACATTCATTCAGTCAATCGATCAGTGAATCAATCAATCAGTCAATCAATCAACCGATCAATCAATAAGTCAATCAATTTCTTAATCAACCAATTAAACATTCATTTAATCAATTAATCAATCAATAAACAATGGAATAAACTAAAAGATCGCGGTACAAACCCAATCAGATTTATTGCAAGTTTTTGTATTTACAGAGAAAGTGTTACAGATAATAAACCAGCAAGTGGAGGGTGGCTCCCTTGAGGAAAGTATTGTAAGGCAGTTCATTACAGTAGCAAAAGAGGGACACCTAAAGACAGATCTTGTCGATAATTCTGCAATTGTAAAAGGTATGCAGAACATGATTTTTAATGTGGTGTTTTAGATGTTTATGTTGTTTTGATGTTTGTCTTAGAGATAAATTAGGGATCTTCAGGAGTGAGGGCGGACGTGGTTGGCGCAGTTGGTAAGATCTCTGCTTTCCAACCATAAGATCCCCAATTCGGTCCTGGCAGTTTGCCGAGATTCGAATATTTGTGTGACCTTCTTTTAAGCCTAAGCCAACTCAGCTTTCCATCCTTCCGGGGTAGGTAAATGAGTACCAGCGTTTGCTGGGAGCTAACCTGCGAT
>JAPEIX020013722.1:0-12649 GCA_026122405.2 Zoanthus sansibaricus
ATAAAAAGTATTTTGAATACTTAGATTAGAAGAATTGTTTTCACAAAAAAGTTTTTTATTTGTTGCTTTTGCTGAAAGATATCTTTTTTCTGTTGTGAGAGCTTTGTTTGTAATCCGTGAGTTCAAACGATGTTTCCTTTTCTCTTTGCAGGGCAGTCGGTGGAAATGCTGAGGCACCATTGACACTGCTTATGGGTCAAGAGGTAAGATGAGATGAAATCATTAGTGTAACAGTATTTAACGGTTTAGGCACACTGTATCTATGATATTGGAGACCTTAGGCCATGAGGATGGTCACGCCGGGAACAGCAAAGAACAATAACCTTAAAAATGAATGAATTCAAAAGTTGCACGTTGGAATGTAACATGCTTTACCCCCGACATATTTTCGTCCTCGCTAGTACACCACGAGGAATACTCTGATTTCCCCAGTTTTGCTAACATCGTGAACGTCGGTTAACCCTTTCAATCCTTGTCGTCCGGCGTGAAAACTGAACTTTCTCTGGTCATATAGAAATGACCTACTTTGCCAATTTAGATAATATATCAGATATCTAAAAGAAAAGCTACTTAAAATAGAAAAGAAATCACAGCACCTCTCGCCACTGCTTCTCATTGCTTAAGCTTTGTTTGTAGTTGATGTATGTCTAACAACATAATGAGATAACGTGAGTTATAAATGTTAGTACAACCGTCAACATTATCATTGTTACAGGTATTATAATAATTCCTCCTTTTATTATTGTTGATCTTTGCCATTATTATTGGCATTTTAATTATTTTTATTGTTATTGTTTTTTTATCATTAACATTGTTAAAACTAGGAATAAAAGTTTTCCAAAAGTTTCAATCAAACTGAAAATGAATTTTAAGTTTTTATTTTGTAATATGTTAGTGTTTTATTGGCTTTTTAATGAATTTATTAACATTGTTATTATTAATTATCCATATGTTATCAGGTCATGGGCTCTTGAGTAAGGTAGCAAAGAACGGTAGACTGCTCCAGTGTTCGTTTTATTGCAAGTAATCCACGATTATACCATTTTATATTTGTTCGGGTTTTTTTTGTTCATCTCTTAAAGTAACAAACAGCTAAAATGACCATTGTCACTGTTTCAAATCAGTTTTCTTAAATCAACCAGCGATGTTTTATTACTTGTTCCTTTTGTCTGGTGAGAAGTGTTTTTTTTTTTTCTATAAAATACTATATTTAGTTAACATTGAAACCAGAAATCTGAGCCACTCCACCAAAAAGAACAGAAATAGAATAAAACATTGCTAAACAGGTTGGTATAACGCGGATTAATTGTAGTTAATTGTTATTTAAACAGTAACCCCACCTTTTTTTCTTCAAGCATATTTATGAAGAAATGGCAGGATTGAAGTTCCGAATCTCTCCCGATGCGTTCTTTCAAGGTACGATGTGATGACTCTACCTTATTTCAAGACTATCGCAATTTTAATTTTAAATTTAAACTGCAAACAAACCCCTTGAATTTGCATTTATGCAGTTTAAAAAGTTATATAATATAGATAGCATCCAAAGCACTAATATGGTCAAAAAACTATTGTTTTGTCAGAGTATACAACATAGAAAATGCGTATTTTATTGTTTTCCACTACTCGTCGCATGTAGTGTAATATATTAAAATGTTATAAAATATTCAACCCATTCTTCGCAGTCAATACCCGGGCGGCTGAAAAAATGTTTGACATAATCAAAGAGTGGTGTTCTGGAGGTGCTGATGAAGGAAAGGACACCATTATCATGGGTAAGCGATCAAATCACTAGTGGGCGAATTGCTTTATTCTAAGTACTAAAAGTCTACTTTAGCAGAAAACAAACTCTCAGATATTCCTACTGCATTTGTTCTTATGAGATAAAGACTCTCTCTCTAGACTCACTAAAGAACGATTCCATTGTATCGAGTGTTTGTATTATGACTTTGTCACTCCCACAATCAGTAGAACTAAAAGACTCCACTTAATCATCATTTATGACCTTTTGTGTAAACCTTGTTCTTAAAAAGCGGTTGTTAATAACAACATTTTGAGCATAGAAAATTAGAAAAGGTTTTGAAATAGTTATAAGTGTGTCTAGAATTTTGCTTTCAAAGATCTGTATGAAGCCTTGGCAAAGGCCCAAGCTTTGCTCTCAGGAAGAGAGATTGGTTATCATCTAACGGTGTATGACGAGTTCCTAATTTCTTTCCTTACACCAAGACCAATACATATATATATATATCATGATATATATTCCCACTCCCAAAAGAGTTGCCATGTTTTTGCTAGATACCTTAACAGAGCGTAGTTCATCTGCCGTTGCTGAGTTTACGGCGGAAGTATAGAAGTATGATGAATGTTTATGTAACAAATTTAGTAAAGACTACAAGAATAACTAGAGAATTGCTAGAGGAAAATAGCTGACGAGTCCCATATGAAAAGCCAGATTTCTTCTGAAAGGCCTTCTCTACGCTGTTTTTCATTC
Source organism: Zoanthus sansibaricus (assembly GCA_026122405.2). Taxonomy (NCBI): domain Eukaryota; kingdom Metazoa; phylum Cnidaria; class Anthozoa; order Zoantharia; family Zoanthidae; genus Zoanthus; species Zoanthus sansibaricus. Next base: position 2,489 of record JAPEIX020013722.1, read on the forward strand.
TCGGCAATTTCAGCGATCATATGGAAACCCCTTATCATTGGGATCACCAGGATCGCTGAACTATAACCGTGCTTTAGATTTGTTTGTAACTTAGTCATGGTACATTAATGTGTTTCATGTTGTTAGCGAACATCTTTCCCAGAATATAAAGTAATCCCTGTTGGTTTATAAAAAGACTTAAGTATTCCCTTTCTTGTCGTTTCTTTGTTCAGATATTTGTTGTGGAACTGGTACGATCGGTTTAACCTTGGCTAAGGTAAGTGCCCTTTAACGCATTCTTAGTTTAATCATATTACCTTCTAGCAAAACTGGATGTTCTAAATACCGTCCGCCATGAAACTTAATATACTTGTAAGCTGATAAAATTTTCAGTCTGATTGTAGCTTCTTTTTTTGATTCAGGAAAAAACAGCTTTTTTATCAAATGATTAAAAAACAAGTTTTACATTCACTTACTTCATTTTATATGCGATCATTGTAGACACGTTTTTGACTTTACGAGGCGCATTATGTTTTGATTAATTACAGACATGCTTTAGAAACAGCAGCTGCTTTTGTCGTGGAATGGTCTTGTGGGCGGTTTTATGTTAAACTTTTTACACATTTATCATGTGTACAACGTTACAAATCCTATATCCATATGATAGATTGAAAATAATTACCTAATTAGTTTTTCAGCAGTGATTTACTTTGTGCTTTTTTGAACAATTATTCATGACAAGTTGGCAGCAATCTGTTCAAACAGACTCAGACACTCACTCTCCACTCGGACACTCACTCTCCACTCAGACACTCACTCTCCACTCAGACACTCACTCTCCACTTAGACACTCACTCTCCACTCGGACACTCAATCTTCACTCGGACACCCACTCTCCGGACACTCACTCTCCACTCAGACACGCACTCTCCACTTGGACACTCACTCTCCACTCAGAGACTCACTCTCTACTCAGACACCCACTCTCCACTCGGACACTCACTCTCCACTTGGACACTCAATCTCCATTCAAGCACCTAGAAACCTGAAGGAGAACTTTTGTAAAACCAAGTAAATATTTTTTTTCAGGGTGTTAGGCGCCTAATTGGGATCGAGTCTTGCGAAAATGCAGTGAAAGACGCCATTGAAAACGCTAGGCTGAATGGTGGGTATATAATGGTGCCACATGGTTGCAAGAGCAGATCATTCAATTGGAATAATTAAAATTTTGATAAAGAATCGACCAAGTGATAAGTTGTAAGATGAATATTCCTTTTTTGAAGGTTATAAATTTTTGCACACGAGTAAAACTTTTAAAATTTCTAATTCGGCCAATCGTAAATTAATCAGCTTTCCAACTTTTTCTCAACCTTGCTATTAATCCAAACAACCATTGGAGTAGGGCGTGGATTTTCTCAAGACGGTAATTGACCCAAATTGCTCCAGGCTAATAGCGTTGTTTTTATTGTCTTAAACTTAATATTTTACATTACCAGTATCATCCATTATTATTCGTTACCATTTTCATGCAGTATTATTGTACGTTGGCATGCCTTTGAACAATAAAAAGAATATCTTTTGAATCAAGGATTTCTTTTTCAAATACAATCAGATTAGGTGCGATTTGTCGGCCTTTTCGAGGTAGATGAAGTGTGATTTGGTTTCTATTTGATGTTCAGCTCCAGATTCGATTTTGGAACACCCGAGTACCCAAAGCCAAAGCCACCTTTCTTTTTTTTATTGAGGGATTTTTTAGAAAATTAATTATTTGATTGAAACAGGGATAACAACCATTCTGTTTCTATATTTCGTTTAAGCAGGGATAACAGCCACCCTGTTTCTATATTTGGTTTAATTAAGCAGGGATAACAACCACTCTGTTTCTATATTGGTTTGAGCAAGGATAACCTCTCTGTTGTTATATTTGGTTTAAACAGGAATAACAACCACTGTCTTTATATTCGATTTAAACAGGTATTACAAATGCCGAATTCCATGCGGGAAAAGCTGAAGATGTGATGATTAATATTATGAAGAATCTTCCAAGAAAGACGAAAGTCATTGGAATTATGGATCCTCCCCGTGCAGGCCTGCGTGAGTAAAGAATTTGTATGCAGAGAATGTTCTAAGATATTAAATAAGTCATCTGTTTGGAAACATGTAGGGGCTAAAGTAATGGTTTGTACGTGCAGAGCACCAGCACCTAATCTTAGGGATCGTTTGTTTAAACGTAAATCAATTTCTTTGTCTATTCCTGGTGAACATAAAGGCACATCTTCTTGTGGGAGAAACAGATGTTTATCCTGTCAGCTTATTAATTCCGCTACTACAACATGGTGGCCTGACTCAAGTACGTGCTCGAGAACATGAGTCTTTTTCAGTTTGGTTTCCCATGAAAGTCCGACCGAGAGGACGTCTAAGGACCGCAAGAGTTGAATCCTACAGAGCCAGGAGACAAGAGAAGAGTTGAAAGGGACGTCTCTACAGAAGAATGCAAACAAATTCGAAAATACCAATCGTCATGGAAGCGTGACTTTCCTTGGCTTGAATATGACAAAGAAAAAAACACCATAAAATGCACAATATGCCGCTCGTTTCCCGAAATAGCAGGCAAAACTAGCTCTCTGTACATTGGAACTCTTTTTTACTGAAGTATAGTCGTGTTTTTCTTTCTCAGATCAATGCGTTCTTCATGCAATCAGAAAATGCAGAAAGATGGAAAAACTTATCTATGTGTCTTGTAATGCAAGTGCTGCCTTTGGTAACTTTCTTGAGTAAGTAAAACGTTATTTCGTTTTTCTTTTTCTAGGCAGTTATTCACGATAAAATGCTTTCAAAAACGTTATAACCTAGGATAATATTTCTTCTTCCATCTTGGTCATGAGAGTATTCTTCATCAGTTATATATTTTGTTTCGATGCGTGAACCTATCATAACTCCTTAAATAGCTCTGGTTGTGTATTCTTCTCTCATGCAGCGAAAAGGCATTGTGAACTCCACTTTTTTCTTCAGTTCGTTACTTACAAACTTGGCAGACTTTTATGCTTATTAAAGCAATTTATTCAAGATATTTTTTAGCTCTTTGTTGTGAGGTTCAATATTAATATTAGTATAGTATTGAGCGATTCATAAAAAATCAAAATAAATTCTTCAAATGTCTGCATTCCTAGGAATTGCTAATTGAAGTCTACAAAACGTTTCTAATGTAAAGGAGTTGTATCGTTTGTTTCACCAAGTGATGTGATCGCATAAGTGTAGCGATTTTTCACTGTTAGTCTTTATCTGGTTATGAAATCATTAAGTTATATGCCACCTATTGAGAAGTATGAAAAAAAAATTGAGGGTGTATGGACTCACACATTAACTTATTAATATTATTTTATTTTGCTAGTCTTTGCCGTCCAACTTCCAAGCGTCAGAAAGCATCTCCATTTCGCCTTGTAAAAGCAGTTCCGATCGACTTGTTTCCACACACAAAGCACTGCGAGGTTCTGCTGTTGTTTGAACGAGATTCCCTGTGCCTGGACGCGGCCAGATTCTACAAACTCTACTACTAAGTCATCGAGTAAATTAGACACACGGCTTAGTTTGTTGCAAATTTCCAAGCCTGGTTCAAATGAAGTAGTTTTGTTAACGCGTTAATTCGACTAATAGATCAGTTTTTTATATCAACTCTTTTTAGTATGCATTTGTCCTGGTTAAGCAACGGGATGTTTAACTGATTAACAAAAGAAAATACACTGCGGGCCTAGATATGCTTCTAAATGCAAGACCTACTTCTAACAACCTTTTTTTTACCAAATTTGGCTTCCAAATTAAGATGTTGGATGAGTTTTCCATTCAGAGTAATTCAACAAGATGTTGAATAATTTTTTTTTATCTTTTGAAAAAGAAATGTTGGACATCCGTTCTTTGTTGGTTCCCTCCCTGAAAAATTTGGCTGAACCGAGCGAATTGGAACACCATTCTTTAAAACAGAGACAGTCTTCATACCATCCAAATGCACGACTTGTGTTGAGTATTAAAATGAGAATAAGGTTACCTTATGTTTTTTTTAATAATCTTTCTCCGGCATCGTCTTGTATTTTAAATTAAATCCGAAGAGCTGTTTTGCGTTTTGAAGGAATACTTTTACATTTTCAAAATCTCTTGGTTTAAACCCTTTTCCGTACAAAAAAACAAGTTTTTAAACTTAAACTAATTCCAAAATAAAAAGCAGTTCGCTGTAAAGAGGAGAGGATCCAACATGCATAAACATCCTTTTAATACAAGGCTGAAAGTGTTGCTAACTTCTGTTCTTTGGTAGATAAAAGGTTAAAAACCGATGTAATTTTGAAACTTGTATACTGAAATAAAGACAAATGCTTCGTGTCAACGTTTGCCCTACTTAACCGTACTATAGATATAGTTCAGATATGGGCATATATCTGCTTCAATACTATGGAAAGAAACGAAGAAACAGATACTATCGATGTGGAAGAGATAGCGATACCGATGTCAGGTCTGTCTCAATATAGAGATATCTAGATACACTACTACAGTAGTAGTGTCTAGATGTCTTCCCCAAAGACCTTGGAGAAGAAGGTCAAGGTTGCTGCAGCCAGTCGAACAATGGAGCTAACATAGGATAGAAACCTATTTGCACGTATGTCAGTGGTTTTGTAAGATTCGAACAGAAATTGAAATCTACGGTTGGTGGTTTTAACAAGTGTCAACAGACTGGGGCCTTACCAACTGGGCTAACCAAAAGTCCCGCTGCTCACACTACAACGAAGGTAAAACAGTATTGATTATCGATGGATAACAAAGCTACAAGCGCTCAATAAAGCTGATTAGGTTAAGAGCTATAAGATCTGAATAACCATTTGTGATTGTTTCCTAAGAAACTAAATAAACAGGCCACCACATATTATTCAAAACAAGCATTTATTATTCGGGAAATCTGTTTATTATCTTACATGTACGTTTATTATACTAAAAATGTTTATTATTTTTAAAGTACTTGCTTGAAAAAGTCGTGGTACAAACCTATAAAGGAAAAAAATAAGCAAGTATTTATTGTGTGCAATGTGAATTTTCATAAGAAAATAATTATAATGATTTCCTATTTAAAATGACAAAGTGGAAATGTCTGATGATGGTAGTGGTGTTGGTGATGTGGTAGCAGTAATGTTTACTATAATGGTAGCGGTGATGATGGTAGCAAAGATGTGATGATTGAGATGTTGATAGTGATGATGTAATTATGTTGAAGAATGGTCCATGTTGATGTGGTACATGAAACAAAATAAGATTCATTTGATATTCTCCAAAAATATGAAAAAAGTAAGGATTTCAAGAACATGAAATATCAGAAAAAGGCCTTTACCATTGCTTACATCTTCCTGTCCTTATTGGCCTGGTGCAGACAAACTCTTGTCCATGAACTTCCTCTTAACAAAGCACATCCACCACTGAAAACGGAATGTTAGTCATTCATTCAGCAGCATTTATTATTCGTTTTTAACTAATTGGTAATCTGAATGATTCATTGAAGTAATTCCTATACTAAAAATGGTAAAGTGTAGAACTTCAATGAGCATTATCATGGTAAAAAGTGAAAAACATGCAGGCATTATCATGATCTCAACCTGTGACTCCTCTGGTACACTGCTTCTTATTAGCAACTGAGCTTTCCTAACTCTGAGTCACTTTTCACTAAATTAATCTTTATGTACTATGCAGTATATCGCACCATGCTACAGGCAAGCTGCTGGCCACATTGAAGGTAACTTGACAATTTGTTGAACACAAATGATAGTGTTTTTTTCCCCATAAGATTGTTCATCTGATGATTGAAATGAGTTTGTTTGTTAAGATGGGTTTAGATTTGTTTGCAATTATTTGTAGCTGCACCGATAGCGTTTGAGTATTAACATTTTTGTGGACTTCTTATTTAATTTTAATGAGCTTGTCGTGCTTACATGTAGCCAAATCTTAACACTTGTTAATTTAGTATAATATTTAAATTTGTTGAGTCACAAGCTTTGAGTCACAATATTTAAATTTGTTAAGTCACAAGTCATATTTCAATTGAGCTCATCACAGCTTTGATCTGTAATTGCACTGTTTGGGATATAAATTATATCTAAAGAATATCTTAGCCAATCAGATTGCCGCAATTTTTCTATGAATGTTATTAGCTCTGAAATATTAATAAAGCAATTATTCATCTCAGGTTTAGAAGGCTCAAAATGATTACTTTGCCTTTGGTGAATAATTGATGATTGTATGTGACTATCATTTATACTGAAACTTTTGCAACAATATTATAGATACAGTACACACTGGAGTCTTCATAGACTTTAAGTTTCGTTTGTTTAATCATTGCTTCTATTATTAAGTACTATAATAATAATAATAATTAATTACTGTACCTTTGAAGGCTTGTTAGTTTGAGGATCAAACACTTTTTCCACCAAACGTTGCCCAAGTTCTTGTCTCAGCTGTGTTAAGTATGACCTTGTGCTATCTAATGTGAATGAAATTTGGAAAATCCATCTTTAATTTAAAATAAATTGACGGCAATGGTAGCTCACTGGAACTAGTGCAGTATTTCCTGGCATACAGGTTAAGCCCTAAAAACATGCCACTTTGTGGCAATATACAAAAAAAAGGCAAAAAAATTGTGAGCTGAAAATTACTTGATCACAACTTTTACTTCAACAACCATAACAATTATAAACAATTCATGCTATGGCATCGAAACTGCCTCTTAAAGTAACCCTTTAGATGAGATATAAACAAAGTAATCTGAAATTTAGAGCTTGAAATGAGCGTTTGAAAGTTTTTGATTTTATCCCTCAAGTTTCCAGTAGAACTCACTCACTATCCAAAAGAAAATGTCAGCTATCGACTGGAATGTGGGTCTGATGCTGCATGGTTGTGCCGGCTCTCCACACAACACAGTTATAGGCATCCCCGGGCTCCAGTCCAGATAACCCGAGGTCCTCTTGTAGGACCTCCTGCCAGCTCTTGCATGTACGAGACCCCTTAACATGAAGGGAGCAGACCCTACTAATCCATGACTCACTCCACTGGATGTGGCCAAACATTTAAGATGCTTCCATCTGAGGCAACATCAAGGTCTTCAATGCAGAGTCTCAGGGAGAGGCCCTGTGTACTGATGTTATTTGTAGGTTTTATGGCACACATCCAACAAAGCATGGCCCTCTCATTTCTCTGGAGCCCCACCAGGTCGGTTCATTTCAGGGGCCAGCATTCACAAGGATAAAGCATGGCCCCCCTGACACAACTGCTGTAGCCTCTACCATGAGTGTGTAAAGACAAACTCTTGGAACTAAGTATCAGCAGCAGCTCCCGAAACTTTCCCCAGGCAGCCCTGACCTTAGTTACAGTGGCTGCCTCACAGCTACCACCTGCAGCTACCACCTGCACCCTTACCAAGCACAAAACTGAACTGCATCTCATCAACTGCCACAAGATTACAAGTGATCTTTTCCAGCACCCTCTCAATCACCTTAAGACAATGCTCTGTTAGTTTTACTCCACGGTAACTTCGCCTTTCTAAAGCATTGCCTAGTATTAAAACCTTTTAAAAAAAGAAATAAAATAAAACTTGGGTTGGGTGTTTTTTTTAATGGTTGAGTGGGGGCACTAACCACTTAGTTATTTTTACTTGGCATTAAAAAAAATATTTTTGTAAGATGCTATCCATCATCCTTTAACATTACATAAAAAAATGTTCTACAGCAGCTATAATTATCAAATTAATAATGAACTTATGAATACCTGCTTCAGACTTGTCTGAGGGTTTTGCATACAGTGCATTCAGAGGGAAGCCTCTGTTGCCAGGTAAATCAAAATTGGCAATTGCTAAAGTTTGCATTTCTTTCTTGGCATCAACTTTGTTAGAGCACTAAAAGTGAGAAACATGATATGTAATATCGTTAATAATGAAAATTACACAATCTTATCTACATTGCATAAATCAATGACTTTAAGTGACAATAATGTTTACTATTTTTCTTTCTTTATACAAAATTAATAAAGAACATAATTTTAAAAGGACATTGTCAAAAAAAAAAGTTTTTGATATGAACAAAACATGACTTCTTTATGATTGTGAAGTACATTAAGGAACCCTGCTTCTTGTGGTGTTGTATTGCAGCATCAATTGATAACCGATCGCCATGGATTGTGAAGTACATTAAGGAACCCTGCTTCTTGTAGTGCAGGAAAAATGCCTGAAGAAGTGTTGCTGTGCCAATTGATAATCAATCGCCATGGATTGTGACGTGCATTAAGGAACCCTGCTTCATGTGGTGCATGAAAAATGCCTGAAGAAGTGTTGCAGTGCCAACTGATAACCAATCGCCAAGGATTGTAACGTACATTAAGGAACCCTGCTTCTTGTAGTGCAGGAAAAATGCCTGAAGTGTTGCAGCGCCAATTGATAACCAATCGCCAGAGATTGTGACGTACATTAAGGAACCCTGCTTCTTGTAGTGCAGGAAAAATGCCTGAAGAAGTGTTGCAGCACCGGTTGATAACCAATCGCCAAGGATTGTAATGTACCTTAAGGAACCCTGCTTCATGTGGTGCAGGAAAAATGCCTGAAGTGTTACAGCACCAATTGATAACCAATCGCCGAGGATTGTAACGTACATTAAGGAACCCTGCTTCTTGTAGTGCAGGAAAAATGTCTGAAGTGTTGCAGCGCCAGTTGACAACCAATCGCCGAGGATTGTAACGTACATTAAAGAACCCTGCTTCATGTGGTGCAGGAAAAATGCCTGAAGTGTTGCAGCGCCAATTGATAACCAATCGCCAAGGATTGTAACGTACATTAAGGAACCCTGCTTCTTGTACTGCAGGAAAAATGTCTGAAGAAGTGTTGCAGCGCCAGTTGATAACCAATCGCCAGAGATTGTGACGTACATTAAGGAACCCTGCTTCTTGTAATGCAGGAAAAATGCCTGAAGAAGTGTTGCAGCGCCAACTGATAACCAATCGCCAGAGATTGTGACGTACATTAAGGAACCCTGCCTCTATAACCAATCGCCAGAGATTGTGACGTACATTAAGGAACCCTGCTTCTTGTGGAGCAGGAAAAATGCCTGAAGTGTTACAGCACCAATTGATAACCAATCACCAGAGATTGTAACGTACATTAAGGAACCCTGCCTCTTGTGGAGCAGGAAAAATGCCTGAAGAAGTGTTGCAGCGCCAATTGATAACAAATCGCCAAGGATTGTAACGTACATTAAGGAACCCTGCCTCTTGTAGTGCAGGAAAAATGTCTGAAGTGTTGCAGCGCCAGTTGACAACCAATCGCCAGAGATTGTGATGTACATTAAGGAACCCTGCTTCATTTTTATGAATATCGTGCAGTATAAGTGATTAAATTATTATAATTATTATTATTACGGCTAAAAAAAGTCAACCTGCAATCTTCTTTTCTTAAAGAACAATCATTCATGACATTTGATACCACAAATTCAAGGCAATTTTAATGTGTTACCCAAACACTGTTTACATAATGAATTACATGCTCACACTGTTCCTGTGTTTTGTGACTCCCTGACCACTGGGTATTGGTGAAACTATGACAGTGGTCATTTTGTAAATAATTTGCTATGCTATTTATTCTTTGCAATGAATAATCAATAGTGAGTTTCGACTGACAAAAAATGTGAAAATTAAGAAAAGTCAATTCGCAAATACAAACTACCAACTCAACCTTGACAAAATACTGTAAAATAAGCAAATAAATTGTAACTTAAAATAAACAAACTAACACCATTTCCTTTTTCTGGCACCACCGTATCAGACTGGAAAAGAAGAACTACTGTTATTTTGCTTCTTCCAAAGTCAACACCTTTTTGCTGAACCCAAACTTAAAGCCAAAATTAGGTACTAAATAAAATTATGTAAATAATAATTTGTGTTAAAATATACCTGACGGAGTGTTGATTTGAAGAACATAAATGCTTTATATTTTTTTCAAAAGTGCTTGCAAAAGGCAGGAAAATAGCATTTTATACATTTAAAATTAATAAAAATTTCGCCCCCATGGAAATCTCACTCCAAACTACATTCAAAAGTTGAGAGGTCTGAGAATGCCTGTTGTTGACAAAAGCTTACCATATGCTATTCTATGTTTTCTCAAAGGTGTTTTGT
>JAPEIX020013794.1:0-12643 GCA_026122405.2 Zoanthus sansibaricus
CTCTCAAACGCATATTACAGCTCTGGACCTATGTACCACTGAGCACTCTCAAATGGATATTACAGCTCTGGACCTATCTACCACTGAGCACTCTCAAACGCATATTAAAGTTATGGACCTATGTACCCTGCCTGCAGCTGGTTACGTGCCACTCGTATTCCCGGTGGAAAAAAGTTAGGGTGGCAGGGGAAATGTCACTTTGACAGGTAACTGCCTTCATGCGTTTTATCTGGTTCAACGGCAACAAAATTAAAACAAACAGCAAAAAAGTATTGGTAAAATCTAGGTTGCTATCAGGCTTGTAGAAAAGAAGTGGATTCTGATCATTCAAAGCACCTAATGAGCCCCTGTTATCAATTGGAAACCTTAAAACAATGAAAATACGGAAAAAATAACTATTATTCTTTCCAACCCACTCATCGGAAAAAAACGGTGTTTTGGCCTGAGCAGGACTTACTTAAACCCACATCTCCCTGATCACTAGCCGGGCGTGCTAACCACACCACTATCATCAGCAGGGCTCGAAATTGCGACCGATACGGTCGCATTTGCAACTACCTTATTATAGGAAATTAACGCTGCATGAAATTAACGCGATTTGTTAAAATTCGCGTTAATTTAAGTCGCGTTATTTTTGTTGAGCGTTAATATCCGCTACGTTAATTTCCAGTATTTTAACCCCAGTTCTGGAACCTGTCCAGACATTCTTGACACTTAAAAACATTAACTACAAGCTTTCTTTCTTCCAATTACCCTTTATTTTTCATCTTTCACAAAAGCTAAGGCGAAAGTTTACAATATTTCGAGTGCATCTTCATCACTGTCGCTGTCAAAAGTGAAGTCAATACCTTCTCCTTTGATCTCGGCCAAGATAGCTTTCGAATCGTCAACATAGTCTTTCTCGACATTGTATGAGACTATGGGCATTATTTTATCCGGGTGGAGATCAGCCGGTATCATGGACTGCGTGTAAAACGCTAGAAATGGCCAGATTCCGTCAAATAACCCCTACATTTAGAATTTTGCGTACCGTTGTGTTGAGCACATGGCACAGTTTTGTTCAGTTTTAAACTTCTTGGCATCCAGTGTTGAAATAAATTTGTTCCAGTTGTCACCACCAACTGTGTCTTAATCGCGTTAATTTCCTCTCTTGTGAAATTTAAGTCGCGTTAATTTCCAACACCTTAATTTCATGTAGCGTTAATTTTCTATAATAAGGTATACAAATACACTGCTAATGGAAATATTGCTTGAGAAATTATCAGATTGTTAAACGAATAAACAGTGTTATTCCAGACAACGAAAAATCAAAACTTTTTAAAATACCTTTTAAAAAACGAAATAAACCATTAGACACGTACCGCACTTCCCCTGAGCCTTCACTCGAATGGGGAAACCGTTTATGCAGGCATAACGTCGCAGTTTGCATTCGTTGTCGTATGTTTTGTCATCAGTTCCACACACTGGACTCAAATCATTTGGACATACATCGGGACATACACACTTTGGAACTAATCCGCTGGCCTGGCAGCTTGAGTAAGGAGGAGAAGTGCAAGTTACGTTTGCACACAAATCTGGTCGTTAAAAGAAATCGAACAAATACCTGGTTAGACGACGTTCACTCTAACATTCATAGTTCATAGAAGGTCGAGGCCACCAATCATTTCAATCCTGACACCAGGCTATCATTGTAAAGGAAGAATAGAAACTAAAGGATTGCTCCCGCTTTTCAGAGCCCTTAACTCTTGAATTAACACCAATTGCAGTCAAATTGAGAACTATTTGGTTTTTAGTTACAAATATGGACTTTTAGAGACTTTTTTTACAAAAATCTGAACTTTTGAAAAAACTTAGAATAGCACTCTAAACTAAAAATTTGCAAAAAAAATAAAACAGCATTTGCTGCTATAAAAATTCATATAATTCTTCTTTTTATTAAATATCTATTTTAATTTTCTCTCCATTGTAATAGTGCTGTCAAATTGTAAGAAGCAAAATATTTCCAATGGCAAAAACGTCTACACATTTGAATTTGAAGGTGAGAAACTCGAATTTTAGATGAAATGATAGATTACTTTTACTGTAATAAAAAATTATCTTTATGAAAAGTAACCAAACGCTTCTTTAGTAAATGCAACTTTTAAACAATCATTCAGCTTTTTCCTTGACATCTTAATTTTGCCGCTGAAACAACAATTGCGTCTGAAGAAAAGGAAGGAGCTAACTCTTTCTGATAATGAAGCAAATGTTTTTTTTTTAAACTGTAAAAGTAGGAAATTTTTGAAATTATGTTTATAACGAAAAATATTATTTAACAAAAGTTTTATTCTCTTCATTTGGCTTACATTTGTTCTGAAATCATGGCCCTAATATAAAACCCTAGGATTTTTGAAGAGAAATATCGAAACGATAAGCTCTGGCAAAAGTTCTAACCGGGATTCGCTGTTCTACGGAGGTGTAGTAGCCTATAATATTCTGTAAAACGTTTACCTGGAGGAGGTACTGGAACCTTTGCCTCTGCAAAAGAAAACATTTGAAATAATGAGCATAACATAAACAGAGCAAGTTTTGAATCAGAAATGCTAAACCGTTCTGTCAACATGGTGCTCCAGTTCATGGTGCTCCAGGAGGCGGCGTGGCTCGGTTGTCAGAGTTGGGGATTTGAGATGTGGAAGACCCGGGTTCGAATCCCCGACTCGGCCTACCGAATGAGTTTTTCCTCGGTGATCCCAGGGACAAATTCGCCACGCTTTGTAAATAGCCAACTGGTTTGCCTCCTACCAACTGGGATTCTTAACTGGGAGAGGAAGGGGGAATTTTTAATATGACACTGAAAAGCCCCTTTGGGGCTGGGAGTTGTCATTAAGTGTTTATGTTTATGTTTTTTTTCAAGGAGTTGTCCAGGAGTTCAGTCAAGGGTGAAAAATTTTCCAAGACCCAATTCAAATTTTCTTTCGATTCGGCAAAAAACAAAACAAAACAATATCTGCCACAACAGAAATAAATAAAAATGAATCTACAAGAAGGGTTTGTTTTTTTTATAAAACTGATAAATTTTTTTCCACGAAATCCCACGATTAGTAATTATCTGTTTTCTAGGGATTTTCCAGGGTCCTATAAAAAACTTTAAAAATTCCAGGAGTACAGGAAACTTATCTGCCTTCCAAAATTTTTCCAGAGTCGTGGTCATATTAAAATTTAAACAATGTCAGAGAAGACTTTTCGGACTGTACTCCTTCGTCGTAGTGAGCATTTACTCCCATAAAAGACTACTGTCCGACACGTCAGTAAATATGCTCCTCACCAACACGCTAATAAAACGTAAAAAATCACCGAATTGTTTCTCTGGAAATGCCGACGCTGCATCAAGTATGACATTCTTTTAATGAATAAGGGACTTTTATTTATCGTTTGTACAAGTATCTCGCTTTTCATGTTTTTGGTTTTTTTTTCATTCAGCAGTAGACACACGTTCGTTATATCCTGAATTAATTTTTGGGCCAGTCCGAGCCTCATTGTTGTTATAAAATTGTTCTTATAAAGAAAAGCTGTAAAATGACAAGTACAACTTTGAGCAGCAACTTGGCTAATTAGCTATCGAAGAAGGTTTATAGTTTGTTCAGTTTTACTTTAATTCTTACGGCGGAAAGGTTTAAATACTCTATGCTCTAATTTTACATACATTTATAGTAGTTATGCAATGGTTTCGAGTGGTATACCGTGGAATATGCCACGCGTCACTTGTATTTTCCGTATTCACACGAACCTTTAGGCGAGTGTGTATAAGAAGAAAATACAAGTGACAAATGGCATTTCCACGGTATCCCATGAGAAACCATTTCATAATTAATTTATCCCATGCCTTAAAAAAATACAACTAACTAATTTATCCCCGAATGGAGAACGAAAAACTAAAACCGCAGTTTGTGCTGACGTATTAAGCTCTCACGACGTTGACCGACAACTTGGCGCCATTTTGGAAACGTATGCTCAGTTTTGGCGCAATTTTGATAGTCTCTTGCAAGACATGGCGGGAAAGCCGGGTTGAATGCCAGCCGTTGGATACTACCCGTTGGATACAGCAGAATATGCAACGGCTTTCCAGAGGGTCTTAGATAGTCCGCAACGGGGGCATACATATATTAATAACCGTAAATGCCCTGCTCTTTCCGACAAATGTGTGGGTTCTTTTAAGTCCCTCGATAGAGTGCCGAGAGACTGGACCAGCAGTTTAACGTCCTTATCCGAGAAGGCGCGAAAGTCTAACCGTTTGCAGATGTTAGAGCAAAGGCAGCACTTTCTCCTCAATTATTTTGGTGTTGGTCTGGCCGGGAATCGAACCCGAGCCTCCCGCACGATAGACTGGCACCTTAACAACTAGGCTGACCAGGCGGTGGTTAATAAGTAATGTGCATGGCAGAGCTCGTCAGATGTATTTTACTAGACAGGTTTGGATTGCTAGGTCCAACCAGTACTAGCTAGAAGGAGCAGAAACATAATTTGAAAAGAAATTTAGTTTGAATGAGTAAATTTGGAATAACAAATGTTTGTTATTGGGTAACATGTTTTCTGTCAATATGATCATATCCAAAATTTGCCGAGATAAGGATACTGCTGATAATTCTAAAACTGAAAAAAAAACCATCCTTCTTTAATTTTTCATAAAAGTTTAATTAATTGCTGGAAGCTTTGAGTTATTGGCATAGAAATTGTCAAATTTCCTGGTGTTTAATTGCAAAAGTATACTTCTCATCTTACTAACTCGTCATACCAAGTTTTATTTTAGGTAAAAGATGGAAGATCCAAAATTTTAGAAAAAGCTATAAAATAATTTGTTCTTTGTTTGCAGACTGAAGAGGAGCAACCCATTCAAATGGTTGATTTGTCCCTTGCCATTTCGAACATACCATCATGCCTGGAGGAACACCCATTAATACTTGCATCGATTCTGAGGGGGGTAGAGATAGTCATAATGCAACCCCAAGACTCTGATGACGAGAGCCCAGAAAAGCAAATTGTTTTTCAGCCAGTCAACTGTCAACCTGCATTAAAGTTAATGGAACAACTTTTAACTGTTTTGGACAAAGGTAAGCTGTAAACTAATATAATTGAGGTCTTTGACTTTTAAGGATTTGGTTTAAACATATAATTGAAAGTTGAAGGAGTTTAGATCACAAGGTTTTACTGTTCAGGTGCAAGTTGTATTGTATCATTTTCATTCATAAGTTTTAATTGATTGAGTTTGAGTTAAAGACTAGTACATCAGTGGAAGTCAAGGGCGGATCTAGGGTTTTGGTTGGGGAGGTGCACATGTCAGACGGAAAAGCACAGGAAGCCCAATTATTGTATTGTAGTCTTTATAAGGGCTATGCATTAATCTTTGATAGAGGGTCAAGGCTGTAGTCTATAACTCGGTAAATGATGAAGGAAATAAACTTTGACCTTAACTTAGTTTTTATTGCTTTCTGATAGCTTTCGCTTTGGCGATTTCAGCTTAGCTCCCATTGTAAGAAGAATGATACGTGTAACAACTCAAGATGGTAATTACCACAAAATGGTCCGAGTGCTTGCTGGCTATGATTGTTCTAAGTGTTAAGTTTACATATAAATGTTTTATCACAAAAGTTATGATTCAAACTTATCTCCGTTCAAACGAATTTTCAAGGTTCGCCCCCGTCAAACAATAGACTGTTTGTTAGATTTCTTCAAATTTTGGTCTAAGTCATTACAAAATATCCTTGACCGCCATCCGTCGGGAATGTTGTCGCGCAAACACGTACGTCGGTGATGCCAGCTATGTCCAATTCCATATCATAATGGATATGAGTGGATGGCCTCAAAAACAAATAATAGAACTTTAAATTTACTCTGCTGCCTGACTGGTAGCCAATGGAACTCATAAAGCAGTGGCTTTACGTGACAATCGCATGATATTACGTGACAATAAGGACCTTAAGCAACGAGGACGGGAACGTGAACGACGACGGCTTCGAAAAATCACCTTATTTTCTGGTTTATTTTTTTATTTCTTTGTACGGGTCATTAGAGTTTTGTTTCTTTGCTTTACGCTTTGCGAATAAAAAAACAATTCAATGTTTCTTCGTGAAGCTAAGTTTTTTGCTGTTACGTCCTCGTAGTCTAGAGAACTCTAAAAAAGGTCTTTTCACGTTGTAATTTTAGCGATAGGTCCGTGCAGGTGCCGAGCTCGATACATTCCAACGTACAGTCATCGTATTTACTATTGTTTTTTCCCGTCGTCGTCGTCGACGTCGCCGTTCTCGTTGGTTAAGGTCCCTAATGGTGTGGCGTTACGTAACAATAGCATGCCGTTACGTGACAATGGCATGAAGTTCCGTGACAATGGCGTTGCGCACAGCTGAATAGTGTCGCTGCGGAATTTAAAACATGCTGGACTTTTTTTCAGTTGGGAAGCTGGTAGGCTATATAAAAGACTGTTGCAATAGTCGACAAGGGAAATAACATACGCGTGCACGAGAGCTTCAGTTTTAACTATAAACTTAGAAACCTACGGAAATTACAAGTTTGCAATATGAAGTTGATAGAATGCCAAGGAGCTTAACTTACTTATATGGGCAAACAAATCTAAATGACGGTTAAACCATGACCGAAGAATTTACACTACTGATTTTGCCTTTATAATTATATTGCCTACAGATATACTATTGAAGTTGTTGCTTAGTAAGTATCGTTTTTCGATGATTCAGTTCCGTAAGTCGTGTATATAGTCATCCGTAGCGTTAAACGTAACCTTATCCTCTCCTTGCACTGCGGGACTGAACACCAAATAAAGCTGTGCATCGTCTGCATAGCAATGTTCGCTTAGCAGGTGCTTACTCCCAATATCAAACAGCAGTTTACTAGTGTAAACTGTCAAGGGAAGATACCCGAGACAACTCCTTTGCGGAACTCCCTGCTTTAGTGCAAAGACAGATATATAGACCCACCCACGACCAAACCAAGCGACATTTGCAAATGGTTAATGGATAAGGAAGCTTTGCTGCTTGATGACCGAGTGTTCATACTCGGTCAAATATATGGTAAAGGAGTTAGGGGATAAAAATAATGCAAATATCCAATAAGATTATTTTAATCTAGGAGTTTTTTTTGAAAGTTAAAAGACAACTTTCGTTTCCTTGGAGTTGTTCACACCTGATGACCCCCCTCGTGACGCTGATGCCTGTATAAGATGCAGATTAGTGCATTAATGGGTACTCTTATGTTTGAGGCTTCAGCCGAACCATGCTTGGTGAATCTGACCTTTCACTGACTTTCTGCGACAGGTGTGGTAACAAGCCGCCAGGGGGAGGCAGCAGCTCCATTGCTACCAACAGAAGTCGTTTCTCTTCAAGTACTGGTAATTATTGACTTTATTTAGGTCTTGAATAAATTTTATACCACTGTTAGTTACAAGATTAAAGTTTTACGTCAATTAGTTTTCACAATGCAATTGGCAATTATCAGTTAATTTACCTTAAAGTAAAAAAACAAAACTCTAAAAACCAGCAAAAAGAAATTAACAGCAAATTAGAGAGGTGATTTTTCTGAACCATTGTCGTTTAATCTCCCGTCCTTGTTGCTTGAGGCCTTACTGATAAAAAAAAATCAAAGGGATCCTTGTGAGCCATCCTAACTGTGGACTAACTCATTTACCTTTTTCTATTAAAATGCCATGTTAAGGTTCCATTTTTGTGGTAAGCCAATGGCTTACCAACATTGTTACCAAAAAATCAGTTGTCACGTTTAAAATGCAATGTCGAGGTTCCATTTTTGTGGTAAGCCAATCATTGTTACCAGAAAATCGGATGTCGTGTTTGACCAACCACTCAGAGGCCAGTATTTACTCACGTGACATAAGTTGAAAAGTGTGTGGGTTCTGCAAGCTTGTGTTTTCTACAGTATTCTTTAGTCAAATAAATTAACGCAAAACATGGACTTCTTGTTGCAGTTTCCCCCCCATAAAAGCAACATGCAGCAAAAAAGGGCAGTAGACACATGT
This sequence comes from Zoanthus sansibaricus, assembly GCA_026122405.2. Classification (NCBI taxonomy): domain Eukaryota; kingdom Metazoa; phylum Cnidaria; class Anthozoa; order Zoantharia; family Zoanthidae; genus Zoanthus; species Zoanthus sansibaricus. The sequence continues at coordinate 8,018 of JAPEIX020013794.1, forward strand.
ACGCTTTGCGTACCTTTTGTTGTCTCCTTAATTTGGTAAATACTAAAACAACTATCCCCCTCAGGGTCGGTGACTAGCGCTAGATATAAACCTCGACGCTTCACGTCTCGGTATATATCCACCACTATTCACTTCCCATTTGGGGGATAGTTGTTAACTATCTTTCTCTTTTTTATGTGAATATCATATTTTTTATTTCGTGAAAACTCAAAATAATAAACAAAATAGTCCAATCCCTTGACATTTCGTCTCATCGAGGTTTCTGTATTTCAATGAGCGTGAGTGGAGCAAGTGCTTTCTTCAAGTTCATTATTTACTGAAACCTTGGATATTCAGAAACTTTGGGAAAATTAGCTTCCGACGCAAAATGATATTTCTTACAGTTGTAGCCTGCAAAATTGGCAGAAATAGATATTTTGCCGGCATGGACCAGAGGACTGGGTCCGGTTCTTAGATTGCGATGATGGGTAACTAGCCATGTAAGCAGTGAACCGTTAGGAATTTGAATCAGTCTAAGTTCAGCTCTCTTTGCCTATTTTATTTGTTTACCGTTCCTCCCTCCACAGGGGAGTGGCACCTGCATAGGGTTTAGAGAATGCATTCCCTCATTCCCATGTAGGGTTTCCCAGTTTTAGTATCTGGTAGGTCACCAGAATTGCTTCCCCATAGTTAGTTCGCTTAGTAAATCAATACTATCAAACATGTACGCATATTTTTATGTGAAACAAAGCTAATATGCACCAAAAAGGAAAATAAAATGAACCGGCTTGCGACATCTACTTTCCTACATGCCCAAGTACCTACACAGTTCTGATGTGGTTGAGTTAGTCAGGAAGTGTATGCTTGGATAATTGGGTATCAAAATCTTTTCACCTTAACATTGGTTCCATAAAAGTTATGGAACTTTCTGGAACCACCATAACTTTACTAACCTCCTTACCACCATAACTTTATTAAGTCATGGTGCGAAATAAAGATTTGTTGTTGTTGTTGTTGTTATAAAAGGCCATGCGAAACAAGAGCAGAACGCCAGGAGAAGGCTAGAATTGAAATGTAATATATGTTGAAAACGTAATAAATACATATGTCCGTCAATTTCTACATACCTGGCTTGTTGGGGATTGTCACATAACCATATCCTTCTGTTCGATATCTCTCCCAACTGTCAATGGAGAGAACCTCAAAAAAAAGTATTGGCCAGCGAATAAATCCATCTTAAGAAAAGTAAAACATTGTCAGTAGCACCAGTAACAGATAGTAAGTGTCGTTCATCTTAAGGGTTGCGGTCACAGTATTGAACATTTGCGCATCCCATACCAGTTTAACACTCAGGATTTTAAGAAGGCCAAGGGGCCAATGCCTCCTTACCAAGAAATGTTATTTTTCTGTCGAGCAGCGTCAACCGATATTCCTTTCCTTGACTTGAAAAATTTGAGGTTACTGGGATGATGGATCGAGCAAGATTGTCATTTTATCAAAAAGCTTACATCGTCAAATTTCAATCTAGCAAAAAACATAACTTGGAAATAATAGTAGTCATCGAAAAAGATAATTCATCTTTACAGTAAACATTTCCACCATTATCGCCATCGCCTTTTTATCACCATCATCATCACTATGATCAACACCACCATCACCATCATCATCACCACCATTACCATCATCACCACCATCATCATCACCATCACCATCATTATCATCATCACCATCATCACCACCATCATCACCATCACCATCATCATCACCACCATCACCATCATCATCACCAACACCATCATCATCACCATCACCATTACCACCATCATCATCATCATCATAACTATCATCACCATCATCATAACTATCATCACCATCATCACCTTTTTTATCACTATTACCATAACCATTATCATCATCATCACGTTATCACTTTCAGCCAATATTCAAAATTAACATTGGAAAACAAATAATTGTAAAAGACACCTAATGCATCCAGCAAACAAATTGTTTAGTAATTAACCGATCTTCCTTTGGGTAAAGCAAAAACAAAGCTTACCTGCTTCGTCGTCTGTACTCCGGTAGATCATGGAGAACTCAAATGGAAAACAAAAATGAGCTACATCATCCTGTTTGGTAACAAATGCAGGAATGAGTTAAGTGTAATCCATACACATAAAATGAACGAAGATCAAAACATCAGATTTCCACCATTACTTCTAAAAGTGATCCAATGTTGCTATCGTGTTTGTCCAGTAAAGAAAGTTTTCCATAAATATCTTTGTGTAACATATCTTTTCTACACATTTTGTCAAGCAACTTTGAGGTACTGAACAATAAAGCAAATCCTGCATGAATTTCTCTGTGTAACATACCTTTTCTACACATTTACTTATGTAACTTTAAGTGACTGAACAATAAAGCAAGTCTTCGATAAATGTCTCTGTGTAACATACCTTTTCTACGCATTTAGTCATACAAGTTTGGGTGACACCCGACATCATATGCAAGTCTTCTGGACTCCATTCTGAATAGTCACAAAAATAACAACATACAACAGTTTTTAATTCAATATTTTAACTTAAACTTTGAAAACAATATTGCAAGCTTCATTTATTAACAATAGTCCATTACTAGCAATGCGATCCTTATAGAATTTAGGGAAAGAATAAAAATAAAAAAGAAAGTGGTACAAGGCTTAGCACAGAAAAATAATTGTGCGAAATCCGAAAACTTCAAACTTGTTAGGATGATGATTGCTCTGAAGAAGGGCTGACGCTCAAAACGTCTGCTTTGTCCTCTACATACGCCAGTGATTAAGTGAAATGTGCCTTAATTGTAATAATAATAATAATAATAATAATAATAATAATAATAATAATACTTTATTAGTTTTTCCATAAATGGCTTTTAAAAAACTAATAACAATTAAAAATGTTCTATAAAATGTCGAAGTAAAAACTAAATTTAATTAAATTAATTAAAATACATTGGAGAAAAGGAAATTTTTTAGTTTTCTTTTGAAAATTATCAAGCTAGCACTATTAATAAGATCGCATGGAAGAGAGTTCCACAAATTTGTTGCACGGTATAAAAAAAGTGCGCTGCCCTGAAGCGGACTTGTAGGCTGGCATATTAAGATTATCTTTGTATCTAGTGTTACGATCATGAAAAAATGCACGAATCTTAAATTTATCACAAAGGTAACAAGGGGCTAACCCCTTAACAGATTTAAATGCTAGAACTCCTAGTGCATACTTCAAGTAACTTCTCACGGGGAGCCACCTTAACTCTTTTAAGACCGGTGTTATATGATTCATTACCAATGGGTATTATTATATAAATAAAAAAAATGAAGAGCCGCTTTTTTGTAGGAATAAGCAACAAGAATCTAACGGGAATGTTTTTAGGACACATCCGGAATATATCTTCACTAGAAATAATATTGAAAATACTCATGCTTGGTTTTCGGTAAAAAAAAAACTATTAACCATATAAAAAAAGTTCAATATTTAACTACTATAGGAAAACATAGGATATAAATCCTAAAACAAAACTGCAATTGAATGATGGCTTCTCTGAAATACAGCAGGGCGATATACCAAAGAAAATTTTACAGACAGAAGATTCAAACAGAACCACAAAAATAAAAAAAAAATGCAAATTATTATGACCAGGCAGCAGGTAAGCTTCTCGTGAAAAAAGCTTTTAAGAATAAAAAAGCAATTGAATTACAACAACGTCTTCTTCTTAACTGATACCTTAAGTGCACTAAATGTGGGATTGGAGTTTTGTCTGAAAATGGTTGGAGCCAATCTTGCACTTGCACCTGATCCCAGCTGGAAAGTCGTCTTGTTAAGAAATGATTTATTCCTCGGCAGGGCGGTCATAGCAAGTATGGCAGGTGAAGAGTGGACCTTAATAAGTTGCTTTTCCGGTTGAGGTGAGTTGGATGGTAAAACCACATCGGCAACAGTTTGTGTGGCCAGAGCAGAAAGGACTGGAGACGAGGTTTTTGGAGGGCTGCTGATCTGTTCCAGAGCTCTCTGAATTGTGCTTGATTTTGGTTTTGTCAGAAGCATTGGATCATTATCGAGTCTGGATCGTAAGTCTTCCTTGCCTTAAATGTGGGGTAAAGAAGAAAGGGCAGTTACTGAGTACAGTCTAAGTTAGTGCATAAAATGTTATGTATATTTAACGATTAGACCATGAGGACGAATGGACTACGAGTCAATAGCCCATGAGGCCTCATGGGCTATTCAAACTCGTAGTCCATGAAGCCGAAAGGTCTAATCGTTTTAGTATAAACCTACTAAACGGTCAAAAAAGGATGTACAAATTAAATTATCTATGAAATCATCTGATATCATAGCAAAACGGAGCTCATTACTATTTTGATCCGCCATCTTTTCTCCACTACCAGACTATCACAAATAGACCTCCAGTAGAGTAGCCAATCAGAATGCCGGAATGTGTGTTAGACCGTTAGTAGGTTTATACTAAATATACATATACATATGCCTATATGTTTTGTAACGGATTTGTTTTTTCAAACCAGTTTATTCTCTTCATATCAGTCTCAGACCAATAACTAGTAATACCTAGAAAAACTGGTATGCTGGCAGCGGTTGCTTGCGTGGTCAAGTGGAG
>JAPEIX020013874.1:0-19778 GCA_026122405.2 Zoanthus sansibaricus
TAGCTCAGGACGATTTCAAATCCTAAGAGGTACCAATCTGGGTATAGCTCAGAACGATTTCAAACCCTAAGAGGTACCAACCTGGGTATAGCTCAGCTCGATTTCAAACCCTAAGAGATACCAATCTAGGCATGGCTCAGCTCGATTTCAAACCCTAAGAGATACCAATCTGGGTGTGGCTCAGGTCGATTTCAAACCCTAAGAGGTACCAATCTAGGCATGGCTCAGCTCGATTTCAAACCCTAAGAGATACCAATCTGGGTGTGGCTCAGGTTGATTTCAAACCCTAAGAGGTACCAATCTGGGTGTGGCTCAGGTCAATTTCAAACCCTAAGAGGTACCAATCTGGGCATGGCTCAGCTCGATTTCAAACCCTAAGAGGCACCAATCTCGGTGTAGCTCAGGTTAGTTTCAAACCGTAAGAGGTACTAATCTGGGTATGGCTCAGGTCGATTTCAAACCCTAAGAGGTACCAATCTGGGTGTGGCTCAGGATGATTTCAAACCCTAAGAGTTACTGTACCATCCAAAACAATCATGCAGACATTAAAGCAGCATTTTAAAACATTTTTGTATGATACCCTACTAGGTACCTCACTGTATACAAATGAAATGTAAAACTTTTTCTGTTGCACCCTATACGCAGTATGTAATCTTACTTGTATTTTTATTGTTAAGAGGTCTGACGACTATCTCCACCACAAAACGTTGAGAGTCTCCCATCCCAGAAAATATTTCAGCAACTTTTTGTCATTTTTTTGAAGTACTATCAGAGGAAAAAGTTTGAAAAATGTTACAAAATTAACAAATGTAAAGAAAATGAACTTTGGATACATAAATTATATAATTATAAAGATACCTCAACTGATTTTACATAATCTTTTATTTAATAGTAATTATTTATTAATGTCTACCAAGCAAGTGTACTTTATAGTATTAATGATAATTATTTTGTGTAGCACCCCTATGTGAAGTCACTGGAGCACCACACTGACTGGGTGAATGATATTGTTCTCTGTCGGAATGGACACACTTGTAAGTGCTTATAAGTAATTTTTAAATGCAGTGTTATTGACTAGCTTGCCTATTTTTTCTCTACACTGCTATTTCACTTCCTTGGTTCCTTCGCTCTGCCACCTCCTTAAATTCTAACTTCTTTCCCCTGATACTAATAACTAGCTGCAACTCATCATCTCTTTATCTCCTCTATGTTGACTATCCACAGACTGCCCATGCAGAATTCAACAATGCATTTAAAAAAGTAGTATAATTTTAATAAACATTTGCATCTTCTACTCTATCACTTACTCTCTCTTCAAACATTCTTCTCTAGATATGATCTTTTAGCTTTCTAGTGTTAATTTTCTTTTCTCAGCTATGCAAACCCTGTTTTTCCTTCCTTAATCACTACCTCAGCCCACAACAATCTGTGCTGGATCAAGCATGCCTCTCCTGATATCACCTTGCAGTTCTTCATTCTTAATTCTTTATGTCTTCTACACAACACATAATCAATCTGACTTTCATTTCGACCCCTACTGTTGTAGGTGATGAGATGTTCCCACCTCTTTTGATAATACAAGCTCATAACTCTCTGGTTATTCTCTAGACACAGTTCCAGTATGTTTTCCCTTTCTTGGTTTCTCACTCCAAAACTGAATCATCCAATACATCATGTTTTTTATCTAATAATTTCTCAATAACCTCTTCTTCTCATCAGGCCTACCCTGTTGTTGAGCATATGCTGAAAAGACATGAAGTATCTTCCTTTCACAAAATATTGCAATTTTTATCATTCTATCATGAAATCTTTTAACTTCAATCACCTCTAGGTCTTCTTACACCCTACTCCATTTCTGCCCCTCTTTGATCTGCTCCACCAAAACGTTTCCTCACCTCCATATGCTCTCCAGGGTTCCTTGGCCCTTATACCTAGAACTTCTTGTAGATGTTTGATATCTACCGTTCTACTTTCGAACATACAAATTTTCACAACTTCCCTACTCCTTCCTGACAAAGAACCTACATTCACACTGTTGACAGTCTTAGTAGATCCTTCCTAACCTCATTTTGATTCTTAGCACCCTCTAACCATTTAAAGGCTGCTAGGGATGGGGGGCCTTTTTTCTGTTTTCTTTACTCTGAAGGTTTGAGAGCAGCACAAAAAAATGCAATTTCCTCTTGCCACCACTTACAGGGGTTGCAGGGATGAATTTTCATCAGGGTTTACTCCCGAAGTCTTTCCTATACTACAGTCTAGGTTTCTTACAAGGCAGTGGAGGTTTGTGATCATGGTTTCCTTCCCCTAAGGGCCAGTTCACATGAGGTGAGATATTTTGGGAGTAGATTTATCTCAGCGGAGTAGGTATAAAACTGTTCCTGGTTCACATGAGAAAACCTGACCCCAAGATGTCTTAGTTGCAGTAATAGTGCTAAGTAACCGCCATAATGTCTCGTTCTGATAGGAATGTGTGCCCAATCCAGGAAGTTGTCCCTAAACCCCTGAGATATCTCACGGTTTACTGTTGACATGGACTGAGACAACTTTACCCATAGGGCTATCCCTATCTTCTCGACTGAGATATCTCACACCTCCGAGTTGTCTTGACTTCATTTGAATGGAATGGCTGGAACATATATTAATATAAATTAAATAAATGTAGAGAAACTTGGCTCGGCCCAAGATAACTTGAAGGACCAAGATATCCCTACCCTCCGAGAAATCTTGCTTCATGTGAACAGGCCCTAAGTGGGCTGTCTTCCACAACTGAAGAGCCCCACCATCCCTAATGCAGCAGGTAGTACTGGATTAGATTTTACTAGTAGCAGGCAGAATAAGCAAGCCTGACCTGAACTAATGATATTAAGTTATAAATGTGAATTTTAAATGTGAAATGATATAAAATTATATATTACAAAAGAGCTGGTTAGGTAGCATTGAATTGGAGTTGGAGATGTGTGTTTCTTTTTATACCATAAGTTATTTCTTCGATAGTACTATCAGCCTCCTCTGATGCAACAGTAAAGGTTTGGGACACAGCTAAAGGCTTTTGCATGTCAACTCTTCGAACACATCGGGATTATGTCAAGGCTTTAGCCTATGCAAAAGACAAAGAACAAGTTGCATCTGGTGGCTTAGATCGGCAGATCTTCCTGTGGGATGTAAACACATTGACAGCATTAACTGCAACAAATAATACAGTCACAAGTAAGTGAAACATTATTTTTAATTTGTTTTTGGCACCTGCATGATGTGATTTTTGTGTTTGGTGGTTGATGGATCACAAAATACATTACTGCCACTATTGTTGTGATTACATGTTGCAAGATCCTAAAAAACCAAGACAAAGTGACCAACACAAATTGAACACGGTTCTAGCTCTCTACTAGATAAAAAGCATGCTAAAGTTTTATTAATAATATAATAATTATTATTATTATTATTATCTGACTTGGATCTTGCATGCTAAAGTTGTTATAATTATAATATTATTATTATTTGTCTTGGATCTAAAATGATTTTGATGTTTTAGCATCATCGTTAAATGGCCAAAAGGACTCTATCTACAGTTTAGCAATGAATTCTGGTGGCACTGTGTTGGTATCAGGCTCCACAGAAAAGGTTAGTTCATGTTTACATTTTAATATAATTTATAACATTGCTCAACTATTAACAGTGTAAAATAATGACTTCTACTAATTAATAAAATAAATATTTTAAGTGTTTGTGCTCCCATTCCCAGTCACATCATTTTATTACAAATGTTCATAATTTTTATTCTGTTGTGCCTGCAAGCAACTTTCTCCAAACTGAGCACATGTTGATTTAATAATGGTAGTCAGTGTGTCACGAGCACTGGATTTCTACCATAAAAAAAACAGGAGAACATTGCATTAGGCAGAGCAAAGTAGTTTTACTCTATTGACAAGTAATGGCTGGTTCTGTTTTGTAAATGAAAAAAGCTGATAAATTCTAGTAAAAATGTGAAGAACTAGCAAATCTGTGTGATTACTTAGTCCAAATGTCTAAAAAGAATTCCATTTTCTGTCCCTGATAATCTAATTTAGTATAAATCTACTAACAGTTTAACACGCATTCTGCATTCTGATTGGCTACTCTACTACAGTAAGAGGTCTATTTGTGATAGCGAACTAGTAGAGAAAAGATGGTGGATCAAAATAGTAATGAGCTCCGTTTTGCTATTGTATCAATGGATTTCATCAATAATTTAATTTATACATCCTTTTTGACCGATAGTAGGATTATACTAAAACAATTAAACCTCTTGGCCTCATGGACTACAAGTTTGAATAGCCCATTCGGCCTACACCCTCATGGACTATTGACTCGTAGTCCATTCGTCCTTGAGGTCTAATTGTTAAATATGATAAAATTTTTATCTGACTGTTTACTCTATAATGCCACAATGGATGATATTTTGAAGCTGTTTATTTGTCTCTGATTTACAGGCTCTGAGAGTCTGGGATCCCAGGACCTGTGCTAAAATGATGAAATTAAAAGGACATACAGACAATGTGAAGGCCATCAAGCTCAATGCAGAAGGAACCCAGGTAAAGGGCTGTTTAATGGCTACAAATACTGTAAGATGTTTTACACTAGGAAGCTTGAAAAAATATTCAAAGACAGGCTATATAGACAAGGGAAAAAATAAAAGATAGTATCTATAGGCTAAAGCGGAAAACAAATGCGATGCCTGAAAGATCTCAAGTCTTATCAGCACCTATATCCGTCAGCAGTATTACATAATTATATAGGTTTTCTCTGTCTCACAGTTGGGATCGGGCCCTCTTCTCTGTTCCTCGACGTTTGTCAACGTGATAGTTTTCTATCACGTGACAAACTTCACTGATGAAGACTGATGGTTTCAGTCGAAACATCTGTTTGAATTGACACCAAAATTCCAGAAAAAGGTTTTAGAAATATTTCTCATCGTTATTTAATCTGGATGAATAATAACATTCACTTTAATTATATAGTTGTTATTAGAATCTATTAACTCTTGTCACTGATTCTTTATTGATTGTGTTCTGTGGAATTAAAGCTGTGGTATATATTATGTAGCTATATTTTTGATCAACAGTTATTAGCAACAAAGGGTAAGGGGAAACCCCCTCAAATACTCAATAACACAGGTCTTGCAGAATCTATAAAGATCTGTATAAGTTGACCTTGAAGCTTTTCAACTTTTACCCTGAGCCATGGATAATTGTTGCCAATAATAGGTCTGGTTTAAAACTGGGCAAAAACTGATTGTTGCATCTTTAGACAAGAAATGAGGTTAAAATAATTTGTTCTAAATTAAGGAGTTAATTATAAAAAAATTAACTCTAGTAGGCAAAAAGACAACATTTTATTACCATCTCGGCAACACACATGTAGTCAGGTCAACTAGGAAATTTACAAACTAATATAATATATACTTACAAACTAGTTGAGTGTGAAATTACAGTAAGATAATAATTATTAGGAAAACGCAAACAAAAAGACAAAAACATGAAAACTCAAAAACTTTGCATTTTAGTGTCTTTCTGCAAGCTCTGATGGAACTGTTAGACTCTGGTCACTTGGGCAGCAGAGATGCATCGCTGCATACAGAATACACAAAGAAGGTGTATGGACACTTTGCACCAATGATACCTTCACTGAATTCTACTCTAGTGGAAAAGACAAGCAGGTTTTCTGGACTGACATGCTGAGAGATGATTATTCTGCTCTTCTGTTTGTCGAGGAGGCCCCGGTATTAAGGGTATGGTACAGTATTGTAATTTAACATTATTATACACTCGTCCGTTAAGTTAATGATGAAGTAGGGCATTGTAAAACATGCTAGTTTGGACTTCAAATGGAAAGTCTTTGAAGGCAAAATCTTAAGTCTCAAAAACATATTAGGTTATTGCCATGGTAGTCATTTAAAGGTGTTTTTGTTAATTTTTGCCTAAGTACTATTGTTTTGTCTTGAAACTAAATGGGATTATGGTGAATCCTATTTGAAAGCATTAATTAAAGCAGAATAAAAGCTTCTAAAACAAACAGATCATCCATTTGATGTTTGCCTACAGTACTGTACATCTTGCATGCACATAACACACCGTCGTAGGTAGTAATGGGTGGAAATTGAGAATGTGCACTGGTCACTGAGATAATCAAACTTTTGCTTTCTGTTGCCAATACAGTACCTTCCGCACAATTTATAGTAAATGGTGAACGAGTTTATAAATTTTTAACTTCGGTCATAAATAAAGAAATAATTATAATAATGACTGGTTGACTGGTTTATTAATAAAATTACATCGCAGTAAAAAACTGAATTGCATAATTATTTACAAATATACAAATATAAAAATAAAAATATAAATATAATGGCTTAAAGTTCTATTAAAAGGTTCTCATTCATGTCAAACTTGAGTTGGTTACAGCCGCACACTTCACGAAAAACGAATTAGCAAAACGCTTTGTCTTCTGGTACATTGTACATTATCAATATTTTTCAAACCGGATATCTTTTCTATTCATGTTACAGCTTCATCTATGTCAAGAACCTTTATCAATGTGGGTTGCGACCACCAACTCTAAGATTAACAATTGGGTTAGTAGACTTGATAAAAATACTGTAAGTTAGCATGCGTTGTTTGAGTGAAAATATCGTGAATATCATGATCGTCGTAAGTAAGTAGTGCAAGGCCAAATTTTAATAATGTAAATACTTTGTGCAAATATATTATCTTGGTATATTTCTAATAATGATTGTGTTGCTAACAGAAGCTTAACCATGATTTTAAACAACCTCCTTTTATAATTATATAATCATCGCTGGAAGTGTAGACGTTCAAAATCTAGATAACAGAGTCGTATCAGTAAGTAAAATGCAAACATTCTGATTAACAAATTAACAAACCAAAAAAAGGTATTGTACGTATATGACGTCATTGTATCCTACCAATTAAGAAATGTTAAAAATTCGCGGCCTAAATTACTTTGTGCTATATAAACAACATATTTATCAGTACAATGATAGGCAAGGACAATTAGTTTTATATTCAATTTGATTCTTATGCTAAATGAAATACATCTTTAGTTTCATATGGTTTGTAATGCAAAACGTTGACCTGTAAATAATTCATGCTCTTGCTTCTCGGTGCAAAATTTTGAAGTTCTCTCAAAAAAAGAATACATTATTGTAGACCTCTTGAATATACCACGCGAAGACAGAATTTGTGAGTTTTGTAACCTTCATGAGGTGGAAGGTGAAATTCACGTTCTTTTTAATTGCATCTTATATTCATCTTATAAAAATGTATTTTTAAAAAATTGGAATCTACTTTTAAAACAGATAACAAAGAAAATTTTATTACGTGAGCATCTTTCGCTCAAATTCTTACCACTGATAAATTATATCTACAAATGTTTTGCAAAACGAAAATCGTTACCCCTAAGCTAAGTTAAGATGTATAAAATTATTATATTTTATGTTAACATTACATATCAGTTTTGTCAGTAAAGCAGAATGTTACTGTTACTGCTTCTAGCCTGTCAAAATTCCATCTTTTGAAGAAAATGATGTTGATATGGAATTTAATCCGATGTTTTTAAAACCAAAAGCAACTATTCAAGGTATGAAATTCTCAACTTCTAACAGTTTTGAATCTAGTTTATTTGCTTTGCCACAAAATAACCAAAACTTTGTAGTGACTATAGAAACCATGAATAAGTTCCCGCACCAGGGGCCCACTAAGATTGTGAAGGATTTTGCTAGTTTTAACAAATACCCAGGCCACTCACACTCACTTTAGAAAGTGTTCTCTTTACGTACTGTAGAATAAAACTGGGTTTCATACATTCTAGGTTGCCCTAAGGAGTGCTATATTGGCATCAGTGACTGATTAATGTTCTAACTACTTTAATAGCATCAAATAAGTCAAATGAGAATAAGTGTGTCAACTGAATAATGTTGCTATCTTGTGTGCCATTCCGATTGGTCAGTTTAGCTGTGAGTTGATTAGTCGTTAGACTTAAAAAATGGTTCCTTGATCGTTAGTTTTGATTCGTTAGGTGAGTGTTGTGTTTTATTTGCTGTTTTAGTTAAACATTTATAATGTCATGACGCTTATATGGTACTGGTAATCGAATTGACTTCGGTTTGTTCTCTGATTGTAATTTTATAATAGAAACTCGGATGTTTCATCTTTCTTTGAATGTTGGAAACGAGCATTGATATTTGTTCAGTTTCTAATTAACTGTAAACGCTTGCATTGTTCATATTGTAGGCGCACCAAGTATCAGAAATTTTCAAATTCTGCGTGACAAGCAGCACGTGCTGACGAAAAACACTGATGATTATGTTGAGGTCTGGGACATACTAAAGGTATTATTCTTATTTGATTATTCTTGTTCTTATTCTTGTTCTGCCTCTATTCCTATTCTTGTTCTTGTTTTTCCTGTTCTTGTTCTTGTTCTTATCATCACTAATATTTAATGTTCTTTAACTATTTTAGATTTATTTTCATTGGCGGGATTTTGAAACTTCTCAAAAATTAAATTGATTTAAAATTTTATCAAACATCAAACAACAAACGATATCGATAGGCTTCAATCCAACCAGGATCACACATTTATTTTCTTTCTTTTTGTGGATTAATTGGCTCGTGGAACTAAGGCAGTGTAGGATTTTCATGGTCACCATAACACCAGATATCTTTCGTCCGAGCAATTTAATGGGTGTGTTTGTTAAAAATGTTTGTGACGATGTGACTAAATTTAAGCTTATTTAAATCTATTTCATATACTATACGTCACATATCTTTGGGCATGAATAATTTGGGACTATACTTGATGATCAAGAACAATCCACAAAATCAAATTCAAAGATATCCAAAGTTTGAATGGTTATTCTAATTGGTTCGCCAGGAATACTATGAAGCCATGTTCATCAAGTACATAATTAAATTATTCCAAGTAGCTTGTCCATAACGCGGAGGAGTAAACACACTATCAACCCTCTGTTGCTTTTGTTCTTGGTTTGGATGAGTTTGCCTTCGTATCTCAACGTCAGATTTGTTCTTTGTGTTTGAAGCATTAAGACTGGATACTTAACGATTCAAGCAAAAACAAAAACTTCCTTTTGTCCAACTTTGATACAACAACAACAACATCAATTTCTTTCCACACCACCAATTATGGGAATAAATTTTGCAAGGTATGTTGGATAGTTCTTCCTGTAAACTTCCCATTCCAAAAGAAGGCAAAGGGTTGTCTTCATTTTCCTTTTTTATGCTCAAAACAATTTTTACTTCAGTTAGCCATTCTTGTTTCTAACTCTTGATGGTATCATAAACATGTACCTTAAACATGGTATAAGCAAGTTATGATTTTTATAAAAGATGCCTTGTGGTTTTCCACTTCTCTAAATTTTACAAAGTTCCCTGACCATCTTGCTTCCTTTTTAACTGAAGGCAAGTAAAATAGCAGACTTAGGGAAAGCTGACTTCGAGGAAGAAATCAAGAAAAGACAAAGACAGATTTATGTTCCTAACTGGTTCAGCGTCGACATAAAAACTGGAGTGAGTAAAATATCCTTGTTGTAAGTCCATTTATAAAATCCGTAACAGTGACTGTGAAGATGGTAAAACAGCTTAGTATTAAAATGTAACATAAAAACGAGTGAGTAAATATCCTTGGTATAAGTCCATTTATAAAATCTTTAACAGTGAAGTTGGTAAAACAGCTTGGTAAAAATTGTGACATAAAACCTTTCAGCGAAACACATAACTTGTTTTTGTGGCATCTGCTGGCTGTAATAACTGTAAGTTAAACTACACAGCCAGCAGAATTGTTTAGTTTTAGATCAGAACAATGAGTCAATTACAAATGAAAAAAAATAAATGCAAAAAATATATAATTATGTTAAACATATATTTTAAAACATAAAAAAGAAATGTACTCTAAAATGTTAAAAGTGGTGAATGATGATCTGGAAATATCTGGATGTTTCTTTTGTTTCTCCATTTATTTCTCTTACTGCGTACTGGCTGGTGTCAGACGTTTTCGTTATTAAATGAATTCCACTGACTTTTTAGTACCACGTGATGATATAGTATAGTGAAACTATGATATGTAGATTAGACAAATATTTAAACCGTAAACTCTTGTGAATAACTCAAGACTCCATATTATTAGTACGTAGGCAGAAGTGGGGTCCATCTAATACAAAATATATAAACATTTGAAGAAACAATTAACAAGATGACATGTAAAATTAAAATCATGAGTGGAAAAAACACTTGCATTTTAGTACTCATTACTTGCATGTATTCACTAATAAAAAATAATTGGTTCTAAAGCGACTTTGGTAGTGTGCATTACATCTATTGTTGTTATCTCAGGGGGACCTTGAGCCTGTTTGTTAGCTATGTCATGCTGATGGGCGTAATAAGCCTGAAACAGATATCCATGGCTTTTATTATTTGTCCATATAATTTTTCTTTCTGTGGTAGATTTAAGGCAAAATACCCGATACCAACATTGCCTTAAGCCGGTATTTCACTAGACTGAATATTCAGCAGGGAGCAGAGCGTCTATTGTTTTTCGAGAGAATTTTACGTTGTAGTCAATCTGTTGCTCATAGAATGAAAAGTCAGATCAAGTTGAACTTTTCCGTTTGTAATGAGTGGAGCCATCAAGGAAAGTACAGTTTTCAAGTTTGATTGGTGATATTCGAAAGAATTGCAAGCAGTTGGCTTTCGTTTAAAAGTTTATATCTTTCACAAGAAGATTTTAAAAATTCTTCTTTCAACTTGCGTTCTTTCTGTAGCTATATGTAGGTTTCTAATCTAAAATATCTTGTCATACTTTTTCCTGTTCCCCTGTTTTTATAATGTAATAACTTCATGAGAGTAATCTTTTTTGGTAACCTTCAATGAGAAGTCCTTTTTCTTCAAAGAAAAGATTGTTTTACTTTGTCCTTGACGCCCTTTTACACAACGTTTGCTGCTGAATGAGAGACGGCTACTCCGCTCCGTGGGGAAAGTTTTTCCTTGTGGAAAATCTGATTTAGTGTCCATTTTAGTTGCTTCAGTTTTGGTACTAGCATTCAAACATATATATACTTCATAATAGCACAGAGTATCGGTCGATATCTTATCATATCTCGTATACTTTAAATATTATTTTTGTCTTGAGTTAAGCTCGATGACTTTTGTTCTTTTCTTGTTCAGTTTTTAACTATCCATCTGGACGAATCAGACTGTTTTTCAGCCTGGATCTCTGTGTCCGATGTAAAGGAATTGGAACCCTCCACAGTGGATGGCCAAGGTAGGTTGACAATGTTGTGGGAATAACGAAAGTGCTTCACTTCAGCATGTGATTCAATCAACTCCAAGTAGGAAACTTTCGGATCATCCACATAGGGAAAGCACAAAGCTGTCCCAGTTCTGAGTAATAGCTCAAGATTTATCTGAGGTGATACTCGCAACGTCAGCTCTGTGTTTTCAATTCGGCGGTGATCAAGCTTTTCAAGTTGGAGTTAAGTTCACCAACTTCCTGATGCATATCAATAGTTTTGTAAAGAAATGTATTCAAAAAGCATTTCGCTTTTTTTACTTTTTTCAATTACACTAAACAAAGGAATAACGCAAACGTTCAATATTTCATTTCTTTACACTACTTAAAACATTTTACTATCAAAGTACTTGTGGAAATTTGTAGAGCAAAATCTTTCTCCCAAAAAGGAAATCTGTTAAATTAATTTAACTCCCTTCCTTGTCCATTCAGTGTGCAACGGAATCTTGCCCGGTTATTTGTGCAAATCTTTGATTTTTAAGTCAGAAGCAGTGCACGTTAGAAATCTAAGATAATGTATATATTTAATTTTTAGACTAGTATATGCCAACCGTAGACGAGAAAATTTAATGAAAACCTTGCATTGGAAGAGATGGTAGAATTACTTGTAGCAACTCGTCAGTTTGGTTGTTGTTGTTTGAATCTTTTAGACTATGGTCTTAGGGTTAAGGATGATATATTTTACTTCAAAACACGACTACATCATCAATTTGCTTAAAATAAATGATTTTGTTATTTGCATTTAATTGTAGCTGCTGTTGCTTGTAATTATGGCATGTGGCTGAAACTACAAAAATAGAGTCTAGATAGCACATGCGTGCTTGTTTTGCTGACTTAAAGCCCCCAATCTACGGTAATAATAGTGAGCATGAATGTTAGCAGTCGTGGACATCTGTTTCGGGCTTTCTGGCACCGCTAGATATCTTACGAGCAACTTTTATACCCGATTCGGGCCTCATCGACATCGTTGACATAAGTACAAAATGGCTCAGGTTCCCACAGAAGATAATAAGCAACAGTAAATGTTAGCAGCCATGGACAGCTGTGTCAGCATTTTTGTGTCTCATCCGCATGTCATGGCTAACAAACAGCCTCAGGTTCACACAGAAGATTTATAAGTTAATAATAATCAAAGTGTAATGCTTGTGGGATGTGGCTGGAATGATAAAAATCAAGTGTAGATAGCGCATGCGTGCTGGTAGCTAACTTGAAGCCACTAATATGTTGCTCTATTTTTGGCTAAATTTGTGTAGCCGTCTTCTCAACCACGTTCAGTTTACACAAGTCCTGTACTGGTTACCTTTCCCTTAAGCAGTGCAATAGTCTGGACATAACGTTTATATCAGTCTTATCTATAGTCATTTTTCCTTTCTATTACAGTTATCAACAGCGACACAAAACACGGTATGTAGTTACTATTGCTATTCATTTTATTAATATTATTATTACTATTATGAGTATATCATGTTGAAAGGTGTATACTTCACATCTATTTTTTTAATATTTGTGCACGTTCTGATTCCTGAAGAATTGTGGAGAGATTTCGTCATTAAAAATAACAAATGACATAATGTCATTTCAAGTACAATGTACTTGATGTTGTATTCGTAGTATTTTTGTTGAAACTGTTTTCTTTCTAATCTAAATTGTTTGGTTAATTCTTGACCTGCATGTGCAACTCGAGGAACTTGGCTTCTATCTCCCACGAGGTATAAAACCTTTAGTCTGGATAAGTGTTACTCTAAGTGACATTAAAATGAGAAAAGGCGGCATACTTGAAAATTATTTTTTTCTAGAAAACAAATAGATTTCCTTGTTCATTTATCTTTACCGTAACCTTGATGCCCTTAAGGCTCAAAGCGTTCAAAAAAAATTACGCTACTCACTTTAATTTCTCTTCATTTTTTTTTTACAATATTATTTTGTAAATGTGTTATTGTACTATATCGGTCATTGAGGTATGAAATCTTTTTGTCAAGTGAGGTATGAGATGAGATGAAATTGGTTCTCTCACTATAGTTAACTTTGGCGTATTGATGCTGCAAGCGCTGTTAGAACACTGGCCGGAGACAAATTACACTGTCCCTGTTGAGGAAACAGGTGATCAAGAGTCATCGGGAGGCACAAATGGCCGAACTAGTTCACCTGCAGGTAAATATGTTGATTGATCCTGTCAGTGAACTGGTGTAGAGTGGGAGAGAATCGTGAAAGAGCTAATAGAATCAATTCACTATTGTATGGTTACATTAATAATGTCTGTTCCTGTGAGTTAGAGCTGAAAGGAAAAAGCAGTTGTTCACTTTAATGCTGAACACGTTTATCACGATCATGATAACTATTATCATGGACACTATATCACACCAAAATCATCATTATACCAAATTACAATTAACTTCCGGTTTGTTGTTTACTGGTCCATAACATAATGTTGCCTGCTGAGCGCGTGGTTGCTGGGAAACAGCGAAACTTGTTCACCTGCGCGTGATGTCGTCTCGTCCAATAGGAGTACGAGAAAAATAGACTTTGATAGTTGGTATATAACAAAAGTCTTTTATATACATTCCAATAGCAGCTAGTACGCATGTGCACCTATCAAGAAAACTAGAAAAGGTCATGCGTGCACGAAACTTTGATAAATTAAAATATAACTTACAAACGTAGCAGTGTTTGAATCCTGCAGTGAGGCAAATGTCGAAAAAATATTTTCCGCTACTCTCACAATTGTGTGTTTAGTCAAGAGGCCATTGCCATTCGCTGCAGTCCCACAAAATATGCCAATTTTAATTTCGAAATCAGGATTTCTCGCAAGCCTTTCAAAGAAATTCATATAAAACTAAACAATTAAGCTAGGAAATATCCAAACTTATGTTTTGTGAACCTTCGAAATCACACTGAATTACAATTAGTTTCCGATTTTGTTATTACTGGTCCATAACATATTAGGGACTTTTAGCAATGAGGACGGGAACATGAACGATGACCGTTCAAAATTTTCACATTTCTGGCTCTTTATCGCTATTTTGTCCCGCTGAGCGGGTGTACGTGATGTCCTCTCGTTCAATAACGGTACGAGAAACATAGACTTTGATATATAACAATTCATTTTTTTTCTATTTACCAGGAAAATGTTGATAAACTACCTCAACAATGCGTGTTTTGGAAAACTCCAAGCAAGTAAGTAAACCTTTGAAAAATTCAAAATACTTCTATATGGAACTTTGCAACTTGGTAGAAAGTATGAAAGAAGGTGCCGATCAAGTTGAAAATAATCTGAGTCACTGACAAGAACGCGACCCGCCACCCTCTGTAGCTCAGTAGGACAGAGGATCTGACCGGTAATTAACCGGCAATTAGACTGATACAGCCCTGCTCAGACTTACGGATAAGAAACTAATAAACACGGAAACTAATGAACCATTTCCCAAAATTTAGTGTTTACAGAAATTTTTTTTGCCAAGAGTGTCTTTTGCTCCAAAACGTAGCCCAGAGCTGTTGCTGTTGCTCTGCAAACCCATGAGCTCCTTATCTTTTTTTACAAATGAATCCCTATTTCAAAATTTTTAAAACATCGACATATCACGTGATTGCAAATCATCAACTCATAGCATTCAACTAGAAGAGCACGTAATTTCTAAGTCGAAAGAATATTAATTCTGATCCATCATACATTTAAGTGTTAAAGCAACACTGAGCTACATTTCTAAGTCTCATTATACAGGAGTGGTGAATCTGGGGGGTGGTCTGGGGACGGCTGTAAATTGGTACACTCCAACCTGACCCACAGCGTCTGTGAGTGCTCTCATCTGACCAGTTTCGCTTTGCTGTCGAGCCCAAGTCAGACTGAGGTAGGTAAAATATACTGATAACGAAAGAAATTTACCTAAGTTTTTAATTAAGTGTAAATTTGCTTTTGAATAATAGGATTTAACGACTGTCAGTTTGAGATGTATAAACATAACAATCATAAAGATGTAAAATAAATCACAGCAAAGGAAACAAGTAGAAAAAATAACACAATAACAAGAATATAGATAGCACATACGTTTTACGTACAAGCATACTAGAAGACACTAGTTGCTAAACGGGCACTAAGGTCATATATTGGTAGCACGAATTACCTCTTAAATCTGCAATAAAATATTGTAAGCCTAAATATGTTAACAGCCATGGACAGCTGTTTAAATCGGCCTTTTCAGGCCTCATCATAACACCATAACAAGGGCTATTCCATTTAATTTCCACCTTCCCCTCCCTTTCTCTAAAGATAGTTTTCACTTAGAACCCTAAAAAATTAAAACTCTTTTCTAAGGGATCTTCAGAAATATGTATGAATAAAATGTTTTATTTTGGTAGCCCTTTAAAAGAAATCCAGCAATTTTCAAAAATGTATCAAAAAATTAATAGCTGTGGGTGACACAAATGTTACGTTCTTTCCTTAAGAATTACCTGTGGATGAAGCAAATATTCCAAGACACCCCTAGGTAAAAAGAAAAAAAAACAAAAATCTTAGATATTTACTTTCCTAACCTCCAGATAAAGAATAGAACATAGTACCCTCTAAGAAATTCTTGGAGTAAGCATACCCCTTCAAAAAAAATCCTTAGGGGGATTGTGGATTTTAAATGAAATGGCCCTAAAACAAACCTAAATGTTACAAAATCTGATTGAAATTCAATTACTAAAGGGAGTATAAATCTAAACATCTAACTAAACATATTCCATTGTTTTAATAAAGCTGAAGCCTTACTTATGCCAACAGGCAGGATTTACACGAACGATGGGACCAACTCCAGCTCCAGAGCAACCAGAAGAAGAATCGAGTGTCTTCAACATTCTCCTTGGTCTCCTGTTGTTGTTGCTTTTGATTTTTATCGTTTTATTAGTGGTCTTCTTTGTCTGGAGGTGAGTTCTTATTCCAACCTTCCTTTGTTGTAAGTTAAGATATTTTTTCAGTATCACCAAAGTCTTACCTAACGCCAGGCGTATGGGGGAGGGGTGAGTTATCTGTCGACAGTGTAATTTAGCGACCGATCAGAAAAATTCACTCCCCTCCCCACTAATTTTGTAAAGTGAACGTTTTCTACCGTGTACATACTACTGAAGATTGTAGATAGACATTTTCATATCATAGGATAAACCCAGTTAGACGCGCCCTTCCTCCTCCGGGGATTTTCATCTTCTGCTGCCCCGTTTAAACATTTGTACGTGCTACTGTGAGTTAGTAATTTGTCATATTCTTATTAAATTAAATTGTTATCAATTATTTATAGGAAAAGGAAGCGGCGACAACAAAAAGATCGTGATGGCTTAGACGGAGGTAAGTGTTTACTTCGATAACAATCGATAACAAATTACTTCAAAAACTTTAAGCTATGCAAAAGTTTCCGTTCAGCAATTCAAACTTTGTTTACTTAGTTTTCGACTTTCATTGATTATGAAAATAACCGATACTGAAGGCAAACACCATGTAGAAACCTTAAAACTATCGCATCAAACCTAATTATCTCTTCCTCCCCACCCCTCCCCCCTTCCCTTTTCTTTTTCTCCGTAATTGTCATCAGGTCTACACACGCAGAGGGCGGACGTGGTTGGCGCAGTTGGTAAGATCTCTGCTTTCCAACCACAAGGTCCCAAGTTCGATCCCGGCAGTTTGCCGAGATTTGAATATTTGTGTGACCTTCTTTAGGGGTAGGTAAATGAGTACTAGTGTTTGATGGGAGCTAACCTGCGATGGATTAGTGTCCCGTCCAGGGGGAGTTGAAGACTCTCAATCTCACCCGCTTAACACTACAGAAACCGGAGATAAGCGCCGGCACCATGGACCACTAGGCTCGAAAATTAAAATATTCCTAGAAAAACTAAAAGTTTCTTCAGTAGTTAGTTGAAATATAGTGTTCATTAACGGCATTGCTTATTAAAGAATTTAAAAAGTTCTGAACTGTTCCCAAAATGCTTCACTAACTTTTTGTTTTAATCAAAGAACAATCGCCTCCGCGTTTACATAAAAACGGACTAGTATAGATTGCAAAGTTTGGGGTACATCAGTGTTTGAAAACATGATAAGCGAGGTGAATAGCCGTATTCAGCTTTATAATTCTAACTAGCTCGCAGCGCTTCTCGGCAAGGTAATAATAATACTAATAGTAATACTAATACTACTAATAATAATAATAAGAAGAAGAATAAGAATAAGAATAAAAATAACTTTATTAACGTGTCAAAGGTTCTAGCTCACATAGAAGTAAACTAATTGAGGACATGCACCTAATGTAGGAAGTTTCAATGTGAATGAACAATGAAAACTAATTGAATGCCGAAGATGAGGCAATTTAGCGCCAGCTAGTATGTTGCAACTAAATGCCAAAGGTAACAAGAAGCAGAAATCCTATTGGAACAAACATAAGCTGCACCGCTCTTACTCTCAATTAAGCGAGAATTGACAAGGTTAATATTGATTCAGTTTAGAATACCTTGCCGCTTTTTCAAAGAAATGACACAACTCATTAAAAACTTGTCATGATAACATTCGAATTCATTTAAAATAAACCTTTAATATATCACCTAATTCAGAAAAAGTGAATGTCGTCAAATATTTCCTGCAAACTCATTGCCGTGGGGTAAGCTAGAATTGCAAGGAGATTGAAAGATAAACTTTCTTTGAGTTGGTCCTGTAGTTAATTTGAAATTTTCAATTTTGAATAATCTAAACTATACGAGCTAGGAACTTATTCTCCGACTCACTTTATGAGTCAATATTGTCTTAAAGAAAAACTATTCAAACAACACTGAGCCATTTTGACGGTGCACAGGAGAACCGGCGTTCGCAAATCGTTGTAAAGGAAAATCTAATCATTGATGCTGCAAAAGAGCAAGTTCCCAATATTTGATTGCATTCAATTGAAAATTTTAATCCACGTTGCATTAGCTGGGCACTCTACTCAATTCCTCTTTTTCAAAAAACCTCGTTGTCGTAATAGTTAAAATATTGAAGCATGCCGTATTATGGTGAAAATTTAATTATATGGAGATTCTTTTAAATTATATAAAAAAAAGACAATAAACCAAAATTTCTAATCCTAAAAGATTTCCAATGACCTCTAATAGAAAACGTAACAGACATTGTAACAGTTGTTTCAATAGTTATTTCTGCCGCAGCGAAGCGGGTCTGAGCGAGCGCAGCTAAGCGGCAATCCTAATGCGGTCAATAAGTAAACAGCTAGCAAAAATCGACCACAATTCTTCGCGAGTGTCAAAAAGACAATAGATTTCTTTGTTCTAGTAGTCCCACCCGTGCAAAGATCTACCACAATCTTTTGCGCGTCATTAAATGTTTCATAAGTCAAGTGCAAGAGCTTTCGACCTAAAAATCACTGTTTTTGTCTTCTTTGTAGGATTCAGTTACTATATGCATATCAATAAATGTTTCGTTTTAACAACTATTAAGTAAATTTTGATTCAATCAAATTTACTCATTTGAAATGACTGGCATTTCCATTCAGTTTTTAGTCTTCCAAACTGCTAACCAGTGGAAAAAAAAAAAAACAGAAAAGCGAACAGTTACCAGGATTTTTATATCTGAATCATTCAGGATATCAACTGAGATGTTTGATTGAAATACTTGTCACGGAAGAGAGATTTTATCTTATTTCATTTCTGCCTTTTTTCTTCACCAAATATTTAAGAACATGAGTTAAGAAGGTGATTATATAATATTATTTAAGATTGAATCAAACGAAGTAAAGATCTTATACGATTTGTGGTGAAATAATCTGGTAACATGTTTATAGCAGACAGTAAACATGCACAATTAATAAAGAAAAACTAAAAAATTAAAAATCCTATTCGCTCAACAGCTTTTCGGCGACAGAGCTAATGAATTGAATAACGGCGGCTTAAAATATTCCTTAAAATTAAAAATTTGGAATTGATTATCAAAACACGTTCTTACTGTCATAATTGCACAAAAAGTTTTTTTCCAGTTCTGTAGTTCCGCAAAAATCAAAAATCATTTAATTTTGTTACAAAAAAAATATGATATAGGAACAGTTTGCAATTCTAGATTCGGGATTTCCACAGGGAAAAAATTATACGTTATTGAAAACAGTCCTTACAGCCTTTATTTTGGTAGAAAATCAAATTCACAACTACTTTTAGACAACATTAACGTATGTTGGAGAACATTTATTGTGGACCTTGATTACGGCAGCACTAACTTTTAAAGTATTAATTACGCTAGTTCTAGTAGATAGCTAATAACTAACAACTATCCTTCAAAGGCGAGGTGACTAGTGGTGGATATCTACGGAGCCCTAGGTCGCGGCGAGGTAAATATCTATCACTCGGCACCGACACTGAGGGGGCGGGGGGGGGGAGAAATAGTTCGGAGTTATAACATAACATAATAATAAGCTAGATCGGAAGAG